>PVHP010002239.1:0-92820 GCA_004024765.1 Zapus hudsonius | reverse complement strand
TCATTAGCTGAAAAAGTTTATTTTTTATTTTTTATGTGGTGTGCAAGGGTGTGTGTACAATGCCTGCAGTTTCACATGTGCAGGTACACGTGCTCCTTGCACACACAGCAGAGCCCAGAGAAGAGCATCAGGTGTCCTCAGAAGTCACTCTTCCCTCGTTTTCTTGAGACAGTCTCTCACTGGACCTGGAGCTGCTATTTCTGGCCAGAGACTCTGAGTGGCAAGTCCCAGCAATTGTCCTGTCTCCATCCCATTCAATCCCGGGGTTACATGTAGATATGTCCACGCCTAGTATTATACATGGGTGCTTGTGGTGGTTTGATTCAGGTATCCCCCATGAACTCATGTGTTCTGAATGCTGGGTCCCCAGCTGATGGCAATTTGAGAATTGGCGTCTCCAGAGGAGCTGTGTTGTTGGGGGCGGGCTTAGGGGTGTCACAGCCAGCTTCCCCTTGCCAGTGTCTGGCACACTCTCCTGCTGCAGTTGTCCACCTGATGTTGGTCAGGAGGTGATGTCCAGCCTCTGCTCATGCCACGTTTTCCTTGCCATCATGGAGCTTCCTCTCGAGTCTGTGAGCCAAAATAAACCCATTCCTTCACAAGCTGCTTCTGGTTGGGTTCTTTGTGCAGCAATGGGAAGGAAACTACAACAATGCCGAAGATGAAGCGGGTTCTCATGCTTCTGTGGAACTGCTATTTCCCACTGAGCCGTCTCCTCACCCACGAAAAAGGTTAATGAATATTTGTTATTTCTTCTTTTACATCATCTTTGATATCCTATAGTTTCTAGAATCTTTGCATCTTTAAAATTCAAGCACCATAGCTCCTTCAAAAAGTTTTAGGGGGCTGGAGAGATGGCTCAGCGGTGAAGGTGCTTGCCTGCAAAGCTGAAGGACCTGAGTTCAATTCCCCAATACCCAGGTAAAGCCAGATTCACCAGGTGGCACATGTGTCTGGAGGCCCTGGTGCATCCATTCTCTCTCTTGCTCTCTCTCAAATAATAAATAAATAAAATATTTTTTAAAGGTTTAGGACTGGGAACATGGCTCAGCAATTAAAGGTGCTCGCTTGCAAAGCCTGCTGGACCAGGTTTAGTGTTCAAGAAAACCCACAGAAACCAGACACAACAATTGACGCAAGCTGCCGGCATTTGTTTACAGCACCAAGAGGCCCTATACGTGTGCATGTGCATGTACACACACACACACACAAATAAATAATAAGTAATTTCTTAAAAATTTCTAGAATAGGGCTAAGGAGATAGCTCAGCCAGTAAAGTTCTTACATTGGAAGCATGAGACTCTGAGTTCAATCCCCAAAACAAATGATTTTTCTAAAAGCCAGGAATGCTGGCAAACACTTGTAATCCCAGCATCTGGGGAGGTGGAGAGGCAGATCCCTGGAGATTGCTGGCCAGCTCGTCTAGCCTATTTGGTGAGTTCCAGACCAGTGAGAAATCTTGTCTCAAAAAAGAAAAAGAAAGAAAGAAAGAAAATCCTAGACAGTGTTCCGGAGGAACACCCCCAAGATTGTCCTCTGGCCTCCACATTCACACATACATACACACACACACCTACATGAACACGAATATGCACACACACATGCACACCCACAGATATTTCTAGCACATTGATGGCTCAGTTCACAGCTTCATTTTCCTTCACTTACATTCTGCTGACTCTTCCTTTCTCTGGGGCTTTGAACATCTACAAAATATTAAAACTTTCCATGTAGCATCACTCAGGAATTCTTTACCCACCAATGATAATGACAGCAAAATTTCCTGGAATTCAAGTGTTAGTGTTAGAAAAGTGTACATAATGTCTCAAGAACGGTCATCACATCCTCATGATTCCTTTTCCAAGTTCAATGTTTCCATCTGCTAATTTAACTGTTTCCTCTGTCCTTCCACAAAAAACGAACCTCTAAAAATATAATATGAAGGCCGGGCATGGTGACTCATGTCTTTAATCCCAGCACTTAGGAGGTAGAGGTAGGAGGACTGCTTTAATTTGAGGCCACCCTGAGACTATGTAGTTAATTTCAGGTCAGCCTGGGCTAGAGTGAGACCCTACCTCAAAAACAAAACAATACTAATAATAATAATAATAATAATAATAATAATAATATGATTTCTAAGGCAGCTTTTGAAATATATAGACTTATTTGCAAAAGGCTCTACTTATATGTGAAGAAAAACTTTTGTCCCATATTTTGAATGCAGAAAATGCCCTGAGATACAAACAGAAAATAGAACCCGACTCTAAAACCAACAGATGGTGAAAGTGAAGGACCTGGTGGAGAATAAATATTCCAGGGGTGTCACTCAGCTTAAAGACAGGTGACCAAGGACAAAAAGGAAGCCCACCAACAGCAAAGAAAATGATGAAAGATAAAATATGAAGCAAATATAGAAAAATGATAGTCTGTGATAAATCTGATTTAAAACATAGGAGCTTATGAACCCTTATGTATTTCTGTATGCCAGAAATATTTCAAATTTTAAAAGGTAGGTAAATTTTATAATATGTAACTTGTCTCTGTTTGCTCAGAAAATATACACCACACAATAACAGCAATCTTTAGTCATCACTTGGCACTGGTTAAAAAGAGGGGTCACTAACTAGACTGCGCCCTTCTAACTCATTAGGAGGACTATTATCAAAATAATAGCAAAGAGCAAGTATTAGTGAGGACATGAAGATCCAGGAGCCCCTGTGCATCACAAGCAGGCTACCATGGAGACAATTCTGTAAAACGTCAATCGTGGAATTACCATGTGAACCAGGCCCTCCATGTATATATCCAAAGCAAATGAAAGGAGGGGCTCAAACTGATACCTGTCCATAAACGGTCAGGGCAACATTATTTGCAATGGTCAGAAGATAAAAACAAGCTAAATATCCATTAAGAAAGATAAACAAAAGGTGATTCATAACTCAATGGGACATTTATGCCTTAAGAACACCACTCTGATACACACAACAACATAGGCAGCCTCCTAAGACAGTATTCTACATGATATAATCCCAACACAAAGAAGACCAATATTGTTTCATTCTACTTCAATGAAAAACTTTGAATAGGCAGACTCATAGAGATACATATTCTAATAGCAATGGCTAGGGGTAAGGAGTTAGAGTTAGCTGTTAAGTTGTCATTTAGTAAATACAGAGTTTATGACTGGGATGGCTTAAGTTGAATAGTAGAAATGGATAATAGTTTAGATGCAAACATTAGGACTGCCTTTAATGCTACAGAATTGCATAAAAATAGTTGAAATGGGAAATTTTGTTTTATATATATTTTATGGTGAAAAAATGAAACTAGACAGGAAGGAAGAGAAAGTGGGCAGGAGGGTGAGGGAGCCTGGAGAAGAGGAAATAAAACATGATCACAGGAGTTATGAAAGAATGAGACCAAGGACAACAGCGTGGCTGGGCTTACAGATGAAATCCAGCAGCAAGCCAGGCATACAGGTGACACTCGGGAGGAAGGCAGGTGGATGCCAACCTAGGCTGTGTAGCCAGACCCTTTCTCAAAAAAAAGAAAAGAAAGAAAGAAGGAAGGAAAGAAAGAAGGAAAGAAAGAAAAAACACTGAGACATCTTCAGATAACCAAGGCAGGATACCTCCAGGTGACCAAGGAATGTGTATAGAGAGTTAGTATTGTGCAATGTAATCACACTCTAATACACATTGAACACAGCGGCAGCCATGTTTCTAAAATGACATGGAATGAGTGAAGAAGGATGATGTCCAGTAGGAACCAGAGCAGAATTTAAGAAAAAAGGAAACTGGACTGAGGTGCAAACAAAACTTTGAGAATTCACCCCAAATGATGTAAGATTTAAGACAGACACAAACATAGATTGAAGTGCAATGCCAGGGTCCAGGAGTCTATAGGGCAGGAGACGGGCATGGCAGGGGTCTGGGAGTTCAAGACATTGAGAAAGGACCAAAAGCATTCATAAAAGATGAATGAATGGAAGAAAACAGAAAAGCAGATTCAAGGCATTCAAACTTGAGAGAATTCACTGGTTTTTAGGTAGAATGAATTTTATATGACTCATCTCAAGGCAAGTATGCCCTGGGTAGAAGAGAGACAAATAGGAGACTCCAGTTGAATGGAGAAAGAAAGCTACTTTACCCTTCCAGTAAGGCTAGCTGGGGCACGAGATCCCTGTGCTAGACTAAGGGCCTTGTTGCAACAATGGAGATCTTGGTGGAGAACCATGAAGAGGATTCTAGGAGCTTAGGACACAAACGCATTACAGGGCAGCAAAAACTTTAACAGGAAGAACCAGGCAACAAGAAATCTGAAAGGAGACCATCTAGAATCACATCAGCTCTAAGAGCAAGAAAACTGCACACCTAACAGCCTGCACATGTGACCGAGGCTCACAGATCCGGGAGAAATCAGGACCAAGTATGGGTCAGCAGACTGGAAACTCAACTTCCTGGATCTTTTGCCACCTGCACACACACACACACACACACACACACACACACACACACACACACACACACACACACACACTAGGGTAAGGGTCTCACCAGTATAGAATGTTCTTTATATTTTAATTAAACATTATAGATAACTGTATGTCAACAAATTAGATAATTTATATAAAAGAGACAAAGACTTAGAATGACAAATTGTCAAAACTGATTGAAAAAGAGAAAAGAAAATCTGAATGGACTTAATAAAATATAAAAAGAGAAAATTGGTAATTTTTTAAAAACCCCAATAAAGAAAAACACACTTTCACTAATAAATTCTACCCCTCAGGAGGCCATTTAGGGATGGGAATGTAACTCAGTAGTGCAGTGCTTGCTTAGCATGTGAGAAGTCCTGGGTTCTATTCCAAGAAATAAGGAAGGAAGTAAGAAAGGAAAGAAGGAAGGGGAAGAATGAAACAGAAGAAGGGAGAAGCCAGGTGTGGTGGTGCACACCTTTAATCCCAGCACTTCAGAGGCAGAGGTAGGAGGATCACCATGAGTTTGAGGCCACCCTGAGACTACATAGTGAATTCCAGGTCAACCTGGACTAGAGTGAGACCCTACCTCAAAAAAAAACAAATAATATAAAATGAAATGAAATAAAATAAAATAAAAATAGAGAGGGGAGGGGGAAAAAAGAAAAAGCGGAAATGAGAGAAGGAAGAAGAAAAGGAGAGTAGGGGAGGGGAGGGGAGAGACAGAGCAGGTGAAGCAAGACAAGGATTAAAGCCAACACTTCAGAAACTCATCAAAAAGGAGAGCACCTCCACCAATCCAGTGAGGCCAGTATTTCTGTGATACAAAAACCAGTCAAAGGCGTCACAAGAAAAGTATCCATCATCTCCAGACTAATGTCCCCTAGAAATATAAACACGAGGACCCTCAAGCAGATAGTCAAAACCAAATCTAGCAACATGCAGACAGGATATCCACCATGGCCAAGTGGAGTGTGTCCCAAGAACACAAGGTTGGCTTAGCATCTAAAAACCAATCAATGCAATATATTGCCACATTATCAAAAATTACTATGATCATCCCAATACCCATAGAAAAAGTATATGACAAAATTGAAAATAGTTCATGATGTGAATGCTTAAACTTGAAGTGGAAGAATTCAAATTGATAAGTAGCATCTATGAACATCCCACAGCCAACATTAAACCTAATGCTGAACCACTGAACATTCTCCCCTAAGAACAGTAACAAGACGCAGATGTCTTTCCTCACTACCTCTACTCAATATTGTACTGGAAATTCTAGCCAGGGCAGTAAGGCAAGAAAAAGAACTAAAAGAACAAGAATGCCCATTTATGGATGACATGGTGTTTTCTATAGGAATTCCTTAAAAAAATCCACTAAAAATATTAGTACTAATAAAAGTATAAATACTGGGCAGATGACAGGATGCATGAATGGTATCAACTGTATTTCTAAACATTCGCACACCGCAATAAAAAAAGATGAAATTGATAATTGCATTTACAGTAGCGCTGAAAGGAGTAATTTAACTGAATAAACAGAAAACTCATAGACCGAACACTGCAAAGCATTAACATGAGAAACTAACAAAACGCTAATAGACATTCCATTAAAACAGCAAGTCACCAAATTAATCTATGGACTCAACATAATCCTCCTCCAAATCTCAGCTGGATTTCTACAGAAATTGACAAGTTGATACTCAAATTGCTACAGAAAAGTAAAGAATCCAAAATAGCCACAATGATCCCCAAAAAGAAAAAAAAAAGTTGTGAATTCATAGACCCTCATCCCATGGAACATTCCAGCAATCAAACTGAGAAGGACTCTCAATGGATTGTGGGTAGAGAGGAGGGAAATAGGGGTACCAACACAAGACTTGTTCGTTCATACGATGTTTCTACTTATTAACAATAAATAAATTTATTTAATAAAAAAGTGTATGGCTTGTGCAAAAAAAAGTTTACTGGTTAAATGTAAACTCTTTATAGTCTTATAAAATTAAAAAAAAATAACTATAGTATGTGTATGTAAAAAAAGTTGTGGGATGTCTACTGTTTGATTTGAAAACATAATAATAAAGACATGGTGACCCTGGCATCAAAAAAAAAAAATAGCCAAACACATAAATGGAATAAAGTTCACAAATGGAATAAAGTTGAAAGAGGAAATGAACTCTGAGATTGATGATCAACTCACTTTTTAAGAATGTCTTTACCATGAATAAGTATATACATTGTAGGAGCAAATCTTGTGAAGGTGTCCCATTTCCCTCCTCTCTGTCCCCTTCCCACTGGGGTCCTTCCTCGGTGTGCATTCTGGATCTGTCCATAGCTGGCTACCTCTGGTGCAATGCAACTCACTTTTCACAAGAGTGTCAAAACAATTTAGCGGAGATAGTGTGATCCTTTCAACAAGTGGTTCTGGGACGACTGGATGGCCACACACAGATGGATCCCACACCTAAGTCTAACTACACCACGCTGAGCAGGAGACACAGGGGTAAGTCTTCGTGGTTTTGTATGAGACAAAGGTTTCTTGAGTACAACACCAAAATCAGAGGCAAGAAAAGAAAGAGTAAATAAACTGGGATGTGTTAAGATTTTCAACTTGGAGCTGGCGATGTTGCTCAGTTGGTAGAGTGTTTACCAAACACCATAAATATGCACAATTATGTGTGCCAATTGTTTAAATGGGAAGAAAATGGGCCAAGAATCTGAATAGACTTTAATCCAGATTATCTGGGAAATGATGCTGATTTGAGGCCAATTGCTATTCCACAGGCAGCCCTCTACACCCTTGAAAGTGGGGTTCCTGAGCCAGAGTCTGGAGAAACCACAGACCACCTTCAGATCGTCCACAGGGCTCTTTGGCTTAGATGGTCTCGTGTTGTGTGTGTGTGTGTGTGTGTGTGTGTGTGTGTGTGTGTGTGTGTGTGTGTGGACAAAGCCCTTAGCTATCACCAATTCTAAAGAAATCAGTCTGTGAGTCCCCAAATAGTTAAGAACTACTGGTATAAACATTACTAAGCACTTGTTGCCAGTTTTCCCCTCCCCAGACCAACCCCCCAGTTTCCTCTTTGACTCCTCCCTCTCTGCCTCCACCATCCTGTCCCATCTCAGCAGCCGCTGAGAGACCTACCTGAATGTTTCACCGGGACTTGCAGTGCGACACATGAGTGACTCATGTTTACTTGTTTTCATTGCTGGAGGTTAAACCCAGGGTCCTAACAACCTAGGCGAGCACCGATAGATCCTTGACTTCAATGTGCTTGAGTCACATGCATGTCTCTATCTCAGCTGCCATGATCATACTCAGTCCCTCCCATAATGTCATGTCCCTCCCCCTTCCCATCGTCACTTTCATCAACTATTTTCCTGTGGAATCCTGTCTAAAATATCAGGCAGATCACATCAGTCCATCGCATTGCTCGAAACCCCTGGGGCTTTCTATGACATTGAGAAATTTTCAACCTCTGCCCCTTTTAAATCTTTGCTGATCAGACCAAGCCTTCCTCACTGATAACCCACTTCCCTCCTTCACGGAATGAAGTAACAGCAGCCTGCTGGCCATCTCTGGTATATTCCAGTTTTCCTCCCATCTCAGGATCATTGCAGTCATCCAGAACATTCCTCACTTGACTTATCCCCAGGCTCCAGGCCTCAGCTTAAGTACTCTTTCCTCTGAGATCCTGTCTCTGACTCACCCCGTGCCTATTTATCCTAGCTCCTTTATGAGTGGGCTGTTCATTACCTCACTAGTTAGCATGCATGTGTTTTTGTTTATTCTATTTTCCCTGGTAGGCTGGGAGCTTCAGAAGGGAGTTTACACGTTTGTCTTCTAGGGGTACATTTTCAGCATCTGGTACATGACTTGGCACATGGTAGATATTAAAATTCAACTCAATGAGTGGATACCTGGTGCCAAGTCCTCTCACTATATTGGATTTGTTTCAATATGGTCCCCGAAGCTGCACTCACTCTTCTAAGTGTCCAAACTATTTTGAGAGATCTGAGCATTCCAATGATCCTTTCTCCTTTGGTATCCAAATAGCTTAATGAATACAGTCTAGAGCTGGACAGTGTAGCTCTCAGATGGCTGAAGTGGGAGGATGTCACGTTCAAAGTTGAAGAGCAGTTTGACTACAAAGGAAGTTTCAAGTGAGGAGGAAGGAAGAGAGGGAAGGGAAGGGAGCAAGGGAAGGACAGGAGAAGGGGGAATGGTCAATATGAAAGCTCACACACAGCCACTATGGCATGATTGCTTGTCCCCTCCCCAAATTCCCGCGTGGACATCCTAAATTTCAAGGTGATGGTATTGGGACGTGATCTTGGGAAGTGATTAGCAATGGGAGTCATGACTTTGTAAAAGATGCTGAGAGATCCCTTACTGCTCTACTGGTGAAGATCCGGCAAGAAAACACTTTGAGAAAGTAAGTCCCCATCAGACAACCAGTCTGCCTTGACATTGGACTTCTAAGCCTCCAGGAATGTGAGACATAAAGTTCAGTTGTTTATAACTCAATCCATTTCCAGCACTTTTTACTAGCAACCTATATGAACCAAGATATGAGCACTTCACAAATGAAAGAGAAATCTGAATACAGACTTATAAAATATCAGCACCAGAAAGCAAGCCCACAATCAAGTCAAGATGCTTCCCAATTGAACTTTGGTACTCAAGTAAAAAATAATAATAATAATAACCTGTATCTTGGCCATGGGTACATACACCATACAAAAACAAAACAAAACCTTCTGTTCCTGTCACCTTGGCTCCAAGGTACAAAGAGGATAATGCCAGCCACATTTCTGAAAGTCTCTTCATAGTGACAACACAAGGCATCTTTTGGACAAGGTGCCCCAAGGATTTCCTGGTACATATTAGATTTGTATTTTCAGAGTGACAAGAGCAAACTCAGAAGATGCTCTATAATTCAGATATAGAAACAAAGCAAGGCTAGAAGTGGCTGCTACGAAACCCAATGGCTTTCCAAGCTTTGATAGATTAGCAAAACAAAATCAACCCAGCCTGTTGAACTTCTTACCATCTCCATCCTAACCAACAAGGATGCTGGGGACGGACAGCAGTGGGCATTAATCACCTGAAAATATCTCATCAGTGCAAAAACCGTTTCTATTACCATTGCAATCTTTGGCTCCCCCAGCCTGATTTCTTTTAGGCCAAGACACACAGGCCTTACACATTTCGTGGTCATTTTCTCTAGTTATGTAGCCTTTTTTTTTCCCTCCTACTGTTTCATTTGATCCCTCCCCTCCTCTCATTCTTTCAATTCATATGGGTACAACCTGGCTCCTATCACCTAGAGATGGATTAACCTTTCCACATATCCTGACATCGCCTTCTTAGGAGAAGTTCCCTGGAGCTCTGAAGCCACTGGAGAAGAGAGACAACTCGGCTTTGACGTTCATATACATTTTGAAATATCTTTTGCAGGATGGCTGGAAATGAGGAACCAATAACAAGGCACTTCTAAAATTACCAGTTAAACCTGAAGCATTTCGCCTAGTGCGTAGCCTTTGAGAGTCTTTAATTCATCAATTAAGTGATCAAAGATCTTGTTCAAGAGACAATTACACTTCTTTTTGTTCTCTTTGGGCAATCATTAAAATGGATAGCATTCCAAAAACAGGGGCTAAAAATAAAAACAGACAAAATGACACCCTCACATTCATCACTTCCCAGAGGTGAGGCTGGGAATGGTCCTTAACCATCCAGAGCTACAAATGCTGGGATAAACCATTCCAAGAAGATCCCTGAGGAGGAACTTAAAGCCTCTGTGCATCTTAAAGGGAGCACTAAGCATTTCAGTTGAAGGCAAGCTCCTTCAGAACCAAGATGTGGGCAAGAAGGACAGAGAGAAGCCCTAGCTGGTTGCCAAGCCCGACCCCGAGAGCAAACAACTTTAGTGACACAGAATAGAGGTGTTTGCGTGCTGCCGATGGCCTTTGTCATGTCTCCAGTGCCACTAGAAACAAGACAACATCACAGCCCCCAAATCAGAAGGAAATGTTTCTGAAATTACAATTCTTAATCCTCAAACCTCAGCAGCCAGCTACTCTGTGTTTTCTCTCTCTGAATAACCTCCATCATTTAAAGAAACCATAGCAAAATGATGTCTACGAAAGCTTTCTGGACCTCTCTGCCTCTTTTATAAGTGCTCATTTCCGAGGCACCATGAAAGAAGTTATGGACAGCATGTAAGTGAGTGGGTGTAACTGGGTCCTATTAAAATATTATTTACAGGGCTATAGAGATGGCTTAACAGTTAAGATATCTGCATGCAAAGCAGAAGGACCCAAGTTCAATTCCCCAGTACCCAGATAAAGACAGATCCATAAACTATCTGGAGTTCCTTTACAGTGCCTGGAGGCCCTGGTGCACGCATATTCTCTCTGTGTGTCTGGTTCTCTCTCACACACTCTCTCAAATAAATAAATTATATATATATATATATATATATATATATATATATATATATATATATATATATATGTATGTATGTATTTAACAGAAACTGCAATCTGCCCAAATTGAACCTAGCATCAGTCATTTGCCGAGCTCTGCTCTAAACGCCATCGCAACCAGAACCCACACTTGACAGCCTGACTAGATGGACCTCACTGTTTATGCAGTTTGCAATTGCATTCCTGATACACCCAGTAGCTCCACCGAGCACACTGCCTCAAGACAGAGCAATGGAATGGATTTGATGGTTGAGGGAAAAGTCACTGAGCCACAAGCACGACTTCATAGAGTTTCCTCTTCCCGAAGTTCATTTGACTCTCCAAGTTGTTCAGGCAAGCTCTGTTATTTCTTTGTGAAGAGCCCTAGATCTCACATTGCATTGCATCCCATTATTTATTACCTGAGTCTTGGTATTAACAAATAGGATTTTGCTTTTCTCTGTCATCAATGGAGCAAAACACATGTGCTTTTGATTGACAAAACTGTGATAAAATTCACTGTATCCTTTAAAAGTGATTGAAAAGTTTTCTGACTGTTCCAGAGATTGGGGGTGGGGGGGACCAAGGATTAAATTTCAACAAAAGACATGCCAGGTTTTTCTTCCTGCTCTTATTCAGTATTCTCCCACTCCGAAGAACCTAATTAGATACCAGAGCAATTCGGGAGTCATGTGTTTCCCTTTAAACGTTTGGCAAGTCCACCACAGAATGGTGAACCCTGGGCACTCTCCAGTTCCCCACTAGGAACTCGTGCTGGGTGACATCACCTGCTATGTCACAAACAGTGGAAGAGAAATGAGTGCTCACGCTTTGAGACACTGGGAATGTTGCAGTCACTCTGCATCCCCTCTTTTCATTGACTTCAAGTCCACATTCATTTTGCTCCTTGAAATTCCTCTTTTCTGCTTCCAACTTTTGCAGAAGCAGATGGCCCTTGCCATCCAGAACTTTTTCTGCTACCAAGAAATGTCACAACTGAACTTGAGGGGGGAAAAAATCATTGTGGTCACCTAAGTGTTCTGGCTTCATTGAAATGTCTTTCTGGATAAAACGAAGGCTAAACAAACCATGTTCACTGAGCACACCACGGCAGCCCTCCAGGTGACGTGTGTGCCTTGATATAAAGGTGACAACTGGGTCAGGAAAGCCGATGAGCATTGAAGGGGTCTCCCATGTGGTCGTTCCCTTCATCAACTGCTACCTAAGAGCCACCATCCCATCTTCTTTCCTGAGACAGAACTAGGGAAGGAAGTTGTGTAACTCCTCCATCACTATGGAAATGTTGAGGATGAAAAAAAAAAAAACAGAGACATAGCACAACTTTTTGACTTAGAAATGTGGGGTGGGGGTTGAAAAACTAAAAATCCACAAGCTCTCTCTCTCTTCCATATATCTGCTTTCCTTTCACTGGGCTACAACCCAGAGAGATGGCCGTGATTCCAAATGTGGCTTCCATGTTTCCTCCTAGTGCTCAGCCAGCTTTATAAATGGCTTACCTCACGCACAAATGTGCCACGTAATTGTTGACAAATGAATCTGCCAATAACCACAATTCCTTGATCCAGAGACAGTAAGTCTTAAAATAACTGGATTCTTCTGTACTAAGGGAGCGGGAAGAAAGAGAGATGCCTAAGAACAGTCGTGAGAGCAGAACAGAAACTACAATAAACCAAGGCTGGGGATGGAGTGCAGTTGACAGAGTGCTTGCTTAGTGTGCACAAAACCCTGGGTTAAATTCCATGCGTGGCATAAACTGGGTATGGCGGTGCACACATGTAATCCACTCAGGAGGTAGAAGCAAAAGGATCAGAGAAGTTCAAGGTCATCATTCTCAGCTACATAGTGGGTCTGAGCTACATAAGACCTTGTCAGAAAGAAAAAAGGAAGAAGAAAGAAAGGAAGGAAGGAAGGAAGGAAGGAAGGAAGGAAGGAAGGAAGAAAGAAAGAAAGAAAGAAAGAAAGAAAGAAAGAAAGAAAGAAAGAAAGAAAGAAAGAAAGAAAGAAAGAAAGAAAGAGAAAAAGGAAAAGAAAAAGAAAAAACAGAAACTACTAGAAACTGAATGAATAAATTGAAAGACCAGGAAGAATTTCCCATGTAATAAGAGTTTGCAAATTATATGATCTTTGTAATATGTCTATTTGACAAGATTAAACTTACATTTCCCAGAACTCTGCTTTTTTGCGCATATATATACATAATATTCATACACCACTCTTCTAACTAATTACCCATTTCATTCCCACAGCCATCTTACAAGACTGATACTATTATCATCTACATTTTACCTGTGGGGAAACTGAGGCAAGAGGAGTTATGTTCTTTAGTTAGGGCCACACAGGTAGAAGCGTTACAGCTGGATTTGAAGCTGTATGCACTGGTCTCTACCCTTCTAACTATTACAAGTCTCAGAGCAATAAAACCAGAAAATTACCCATTATCTGTTAAGTATTGCCAGTGCACTTCTGGAGCATAATGCTCTTGTTTAGCAAGTCGACGGACATGTGTTGTTATTATTGTTCATCCATTACTTTCTACTGATCCAACACTGATGGGGAGAGTAGGCTTTTTTAATGTGTTGTTTTTCCCTGCATTGAGAAATAAACACTCAAGAAAGTAACTGTAAATAACCAAAGATGAGTGGGAGAAAATAATAATAATTGGCATTTTCAGCTTTTTTGGTCAAGGTGGAAACTGCCTGCCAAAGGACTCACAAGATGAGGGAAAACCAAGACCATGGGGAAGAAGGTGCAGACCCTAGGTGACAGATGCTCCCTGGAAGGCCACCCTCCGGCTCATAAACCAGCAAGCTGTGCTTTCTCCTACTTTTCTCGTCCGGCTCCAAAGGCTGTATGCTACAACCCCACCACCACTGCCATTCCCCCCCCCAGAGCATCCATCCTTCCTTTCTTTCTTTCTTCCTTCCTTCCTTCCTTCCTTCCTTCTTCCACTGGTAGAAAACCCAGACTCACTTCCATTCAAGGCCCTGATACAAATGCAGGATCATCTCTAGGACCCTCACTTTTCATAAATGACTTTATTATTTCTTTGAATGTATGTGTGTGTGGTGTGTGCTTGCACTCATGAATGTGTGGTCACAGGTGTGTGCATGCATGTGCAGAAGCCAGAGGTAGATGCTGGGTGTCTTCCTCTATTGCTCTCCACTTATTCTTTGAAACAGAGTCCCTTGCTAAACCTAGAGCTCACGGACGTGGTTAGACTATCTAGCCAGTGAGCCAGCACTGGTATTACAGGCCATGATGCCCAGCATTTTACTTGGATTGCAGGGAACTGAACTCACCTTCTGTGCTTATACAGCAAGTACTTTACCTACTGAGCCATCTCCCCTGCCCATACCCTCACTTCTCAATATTCTGTAGTCTATAGACTAAGCTGTAATGTTAACAAGCCCTAATATATAGAATATAAGATGTGGGGAGGAGAAAAAAGCAGGGCACTCATGAAGATAACAGAAACATGCATGAGATGTTACAAGTGAAAAATATATGCAGGTGCTGCAGTCACCCACAGGTGGGCTGGTGCCACAGCAGGTGTTTTGTCTCTCCTCCTCTCCTCCTGCCAAGTTCTCTTCAGTTTTATTCTACTGCTCAGCTGGCCAGGTTTCTTTTTCCAATATGATGACCTAACCCTTCATTCCTGAGGGATTTGAGATATTGATATAGTCTTTCATTAACTTTTATCACTGGTGCAGTACAGGAAGGCACCCCAAAGCATCCCCTGAGCCCCATATGCCTCTTGTTGCTATTATAGAGCAGTAACCTTATTGACAGGAACAACCTCCCAGGCCAGCCCTGAACACCCTTTTCGCGTGTTTTTCAAATGGCACAAGACGACTGAAATGGTCATGTGAGTTGGTTCACCCTCGAGTTCATTGCAATAATTCCACGTCTCTGATGGGGCATCTCCTGCCGGAGATACTAAGCCTCCAAATCAGTGGATGTCAGGGTTTCTGATTGGAAATGACCGAGATGTGACTGATAGACA
The DNA here is from genome assembly GCA_004024765.1 of Zapus hudsonius. NCBI lineage: Eukaryota > Metazoa > Chordata > Mammalia > Rodentia > Dipodidae > Zapus > Zapus hudsonius. The sequence goes on along the minus strand of PVHP010002239.1, from coordinate 77,848 downwards.
TTCTCCAGTCCAACTACATCCTAAACTACCTGAGCCTAGAATTGTGACTATAGAGCGTTTCCCATACTTAACTATTCCTAGGGTGACTCCTGACTCTGACCCCTCGGGCTTTGTAGTGACTTCAGAAGCACCCAATTGCCTTCATTGTGGCCCTTTCTGCCTAAAATACTGCAATGGTTGTTTTCTACACTGAATTCTGAGCTACAGAAAGTGAAACTTTGATGAGGATGTCGTTACACTGGCTATGCCTATGAGAAGTACCATTCCTCCTTCTTCTCCTGTGGTCTCCAAGCTTACACACTCTTTAGAAAGGGACACAAAATCACATAGCGATGGCCAGTTCAAAGCATGCACTTCATCTTATAGAACAACTCTCCAACTTCACATGGCTCTCAGTCTTCATTAAGGCAGGGTGGTTGCATTACTGAAAGAAATGGGTGACTGCCCTTGGCCTCCATCTCTCCCTTCTTCTGCAAGCTTTCCTGAGCTACAGAGGCTGGAGAACACAAAGTCTGCTGCAGCATCTGGGAAACTCCATGAACCTTGTGCGCTTTGCTTGTTTTGGTGTAAAGGGAGTTCGTGTTCAGAAGTTACCTTCTATGAGACACCAGCATGGGACTAGCAATGTAATATAATAATAGTAAAATAATAAGATGAATATAAGAAGAACTGGGCTAGATAAAACGACATAAGGAGATCAAATTGAAATCCAAAATTATCCTTGCTGATAGAGTGTGATATAATTAGATACCGGCTAACTCACATTGGATACAGTACTCTATTGGGGGCTCTACCTAGCATATTGGGCATTCAGTGGAAATGGTGACTGAATGCAATTTTGCACAGTTAGGCCAGGATATGTCTGGTTGTAGTCCACATCAGGTAGGTGCTAATCTTTTCTCCTTTCATGATTTGGCCATGGGAACCTTCCTTTGATATTATGAGGTGAGAAACTTCTACTTGATCAAGATCACAGGCATTCCATCTCTGCTGAAAATGTGCTGCAGTTTGGTACATCTAAATACATGGCTATGCGAATCACATAAGAGAGTCCCAGGCAACCGGGTCTGAATAATGACCTAGTGTGCCATGGCTAAACACTGAGTCTCTGTAAGGACCTTAAAGCTAACTCAGGGTTAGTTCTCAGTGGGCCGATGAGTTGACTAACATATATGGCTTTGATTTTAAACTCTGGGGGCAGCTGTTATGATTTTTTTTCTTTAAAAAATTATTTATTTATTTAAGAAAGAGACAGACAGAGAGAGAGAGAGAGAGAGAGAGAGAGAGAGAGAGAATATGGATGCAACAGGGCCTCTTGTCACTGCAAACAAACTCCAAATGCATACACTACTTTGTGCATCTGACTTTAAGTGGGTACTTGGGAATTGAACCTGGACTGTCAGGCTTTAGAAGCAAATACCTTTAACCACTAAGCCATTGTCATCAACTTCTCTCTCTCATAGCAGCACAGCAAGAACTCAACCAAAAGCAGCTTATGGAGGAATGGGTTTATTTTGGCTTACAGACTCAAGGGGAAGCTCTGTGATGGCAGGGAAAATGATGGCATGAACAGAAGGGTGGACAGCACTGCCAATAGCAGGAGGAAGGTGTGCCAAACACTGGCAAAGAGAAGCTGGCTTATAACCCCCATAAGCCTGCCCTCAACAACACAGCTCTAGCGAGGTTCTAATATCCAAACTGCCATCAGCTGGGGATCGAGCAATCACAACACATATGTTTGTGGGGACACCTGGATCAAACCATGACAGCCATCTCTCCAGCCCCAGTACTTTTCTGATGAAACCTAATGCAACCTTCAAATGGCATCACAGTAGGTCAAGGAACTTTGAGAAATAGACAAGAAAGTTGGCTAAGGTAGTCAGAGAGAGAAAACCTTGGAGAAGGAATGCAGGTTTTGACAGTTGAAAGTTTTCTGGAAGTGGTGTGGGGCTAAGGGTGAGGGGTTATGGGTGAGGCCCTGAGAGCATCTGCTCTGCCTGGTGAAGTGACTTATCTGTTGGCTTCAGAATGAAAATATTCATATTCAGTGCTGTTGCTTTCTTAATGGGAGAGTACTCACACTATAGCAGATATCTAAACCTGCCATGCCTCTGAATGCTCAAACTTCACCAACCAATTGGGCGCTTGTGTTTTCACAGCTATGACTTCCATTCTTTAGTGTGTATGTGTCTTTCCAAAGTACCTAGAGGGCCTGAGACTTTATATGCTTCAGATCATTTCAGAATAAAGTCATCGGTGTTATGATGTAGCTCAATACCTTTTGGCATAATAGGTAATAGAGTGATCAAATTCTCTATAGAGTAAATTATGGCTCAAGATCAGAGACTTAGCATAAATCTATATTTTATATTATTATTTATTTATCTGCAAGCATAGAGAGAAATAGAGAATGAGTATAATCACATCAGGGACTCTTTCCACTGCAAAGGAACTCTAGATGCATGTGCCACTTTGTGCATCTGGCTTTCTAGGGAATTGAACCTGAGCTTTGAAATCAAGCAACTTTAACCACTGAGCCATCTCTCAGCACAGCTTCACAGAACTCTAAGACAATGTAGTACAAGTATGTTGCTATCCATACCAAGCCTAAGCAAAATCATAATGTTGTTATTGATGTTCTGTATTTATCGAAATAAAATTAGGATTTTCAAGATCAATAGTTGATGCTATATTCATTTACTTCAATAAAGACACCCTATCTAGAATATTTGATTTACTTAAAGTCACCACTATTGTCAAAGATAACCTGCCAGCATTATCCAAGAGCCATCCCAGAGAGCTATTTGAGGAGGTGGAAGGAACCTGTATCTCCACCTCTTTCTAGTGGTTCTAAAGACAAGATCCCCACTGTTTCCTCAGGGGAGTAATACTGTTTTTCATTTGCTCTTTTGGTAATTTGAGGGATTCCAGCATTCCTTGATGACAGGTCAAGAGATGTTATGGAGCTCTGTCGTTGCTGATGATATCCCAACAATTCATTCACTCATTAAAGGATGCATTTAAATTCCTATAAGCTCACTCTGAGATAGATGTGGAGTAAAATCACCATTCACCTGAATTCTCTAACATCTGTACTCTTGCAGAAGTACCAGAGTGTCTCTGGGCACCCAGGACTTGATGCTAGCTAAAAGCAAATATCTAATACTCTGTGAAAAGTCTAGATATTTCCAGTTACTCTAGAAAAGAAATCCAGTCACTCTGGATCAAACAAGAATATTTAAAGACACCAATTGAGATTTTACCACAGATTTCTCCCTCGTGCTGGCATTTGGATTCTCTTGATTTAAAAATTTTTTCCAGAGTTGAAAATTTATTAAGAAGTCATGACTGTTCATGTCAGGCCTTGATTCATCAGGATGAAATTTTTCTCACCACTAAAAACCTAATTAGGTTGCCCAACTACTTTAATCCATCAAATATCAAAACTTATCAAACCATTATCATACCAGCTCTGCGCATATTACAATAAGCACACCCACTTTGTCTCTGGTGGTCTTGCGTCCAGCACCCTGGGTTCTGTGTCCCTTCACTGAAGGCATACAACCTTGCTGTGTCTCCAACCACTGGCATCTTTGGCTCATAGACAATGGTCATTTCACATTCTTCCAAAACTTGGACTATTTTTACTATTCTTAAATGTGTCTTTAAGTACTTGGGAATATCTTCTGAACTGTCTTAGAAGTCATGGTTCAGTTAGGCAAGCATGAAAAAGCCATTTTAATATGTCTAGCCTCCAGAGCAACCTAAGTTGAGCATGCTCACCTGAGCTACCAGCTTTCGTGTAGAATCGATGCTATCAATCATCAATTCTAAACGAAGATTCCTAAATCCCAGTATAAAGTTCCACTCCTTCTTGTCTTTTTACCTCAGGAATCCATTTGTGCACATCATGGCTGGATTTTGACAAGTAAAAGTAAGCAAAATTTGGTACTTTTTAACTTTGTAATTGGCATTCCAGGGCATAGGTAGGATCTGGCGTTAAGTATAGGTCTGTGGATGGTTCGAGATACTAAGGGTGGAACATGAAGTCATAGAATTCCCTTTGAAGGAGATCCTTCTGCCTTTAAGTCACACGGGGAACAAAGCTACTTCATCCAACCTGGGACTTGGGGGGTTGGGATCTTGTGATAGCGTGACTCACCTGGTCCTTCTCAGGACTCCTTCACAGCTGCCAGTTAATCCAGCTGACAGAGCAGTGCAACAACCTTGAAGCCAAACACCAGCAAACTTGGAAGATCTTCATCTCTTGGACTGCAGAGCAGACAAGACAATCTTTTGGTACTGTAATTGAAAGACCCTAACTAAGCCAAGAACTTAGAATGTTGTTCTTTTTATTGCTTTTCAACTGTCCAACCACCAATAGAAACTAACAGTCCTGGGGCTGGAGAGATAGCTCAGTGGTTAAGGCACTTGCCTGCAAAGCCTAATGACCCAGGTTCAACTCCCAGTACTCACATAAAACCAGATGTTCTCTCTCTCAACCTCTCTCTCTCAATCTCTCTCCTCCCTCCCCTCTCTCTTTGCTTGCAATAAATAATTTTAAAAAAGAAAAAGAAACTTCCTGTCCTAATGTCCCAGTTTTCATCAATTAACCTGAATCACAAGTGATAGAAACCTATGTTGAGTTACTTAAGCAAAAAAAAAAAAAAAACTTCCATTAAAACATAGTGCACATCTCACCAAGTTGAAGTGGCAGATCAAAAACCAGGCTCAGAAGTGCATAAAAGAACACCTATAATCCTAGCAGAGTTTTCTTCCCGTGGGGACATCTTTGCTGCCACCACAGAGCAGTGGACAAGACGGCTAGGATTTCAGACCCAGCTATCAGTAGACTCTAGATGCATGACTGAAACAACTTCTTCTGCCCCAACCAAGAACTTGGACTTTCTTCAACTGTCACCCCCAACTCTCAGTTGGGAACATCTACAGGACAGAACCTAGAAGTATGCCTGGACTCTACGGGGCAGCTTTGAAACAACTCTTTTTCTAGTTGGAGACAAACTGTGCTTCAGTGTCAGAACCTTGGGGCTCCAGAGATGGCTTAACCATTAAAGTGCTTTCTGCACAAGAGAGGGAACCTAAGTTCCCATCCCCAGCACCACATCCCTGCTTTGAAACAATAGCTTGGCGCAGAATCAGCGTTGGGGAGGCAGAGACAAAAGGACTCCTGGAGATTGTTGGCTATTGGGTCTCACAAAATCGGTGAGCTCCACATTTAGGGAGAGACTTACTGAGTCTCCATCAACACTGTATCAGCAAGCAGTGTTGGGAAGATGACATTTCTAGAATTCTATCAGCCATGTTTTGTGCATCGATAGAGAAGCCAGGATGCAAAGTTGGCATCTTGGAATCCACAGGTTGCACTTGCGCTGGCATCTCGATTCCCAAATGCTCTTAAATATATACTCCAATTGCTCTACTACACATTAAAGTGACAAAAGGCCCTGGACTTATATGGTATAGATCTCCCAAGTATAAGGAGCTAAAGCCCCAAAGACCTATACATTTCTAAAGCTCCAAATTCATTGTCAACAGCAGCAAATCCTACTCAGGGTATATCTAATAGCATGTCTCAAGTTCCTAAGCTATTGTTCACAGACAACACAAAAGGTCAGTTGCAACGTAAATACTGTATTTCAATGGAGGCTGGTTTTACCCCCAGCTACCGCCCTCAGGTGTCTGGTTTACTGGTGTCTGGCGCTGAGCAAAGAAGAGAAGAGGCAAACCTCAAAGAACTATGTAAGGAATGTCCAGTGATCTCCTGCCTGGATGGGGGGCCTCAATATTTTTTGTGTGAAATCACTGCGTTTTCAATAGTGTTTTTTGTTATCTGAGATTCTTCTTGGACAATCCAAAAATTTGTCAATAATTTCAAGAAAGCATCCTGGCATGTGTTCTAGATCAGCCTGCACATTAAGCTGATAAATCAAGAGATTTATTTCCTCCACAGGTCAAAATCATCGTTGCCTTCCTTTTGCCATTTTGGAGAAAAAGAACTTTATCCTTCCGTGTGATTTATTCTTTTCATGGGCACCCATTCTGCACCGAGCTATTGTTTCAAAGCAGGAGAAAATGTATTCCTTTTACAGGTTGATTCCTTCGACTGGAATTTGTTTAAGTAGGTTCCACTGCACAAACACAAAAAGCCCTAATACATGCAGACTGGGTCGGCCTCATGCCATCAGATGTCACTGCTGACGGGTGATGGCACTTATATAGATTTACACAACAAAAACTACATTAAAAATGGTAAGTGGTGAGAAAAAGGCACAAAGGCCTAGAAATTCACAGCTCGGGATTTAAACATACTATATCTAAGAGAAATGGAGTACATTAGGGTAATGAGGAGGTGACAGCGGCCCTATTATACCTACAGTCCTAGACACTTAATCCTTCACTAAATTTCCTGCTGGTATTTGCTTTGTCTCCTTCTTGGGGGCTTATGTTTTTTAATGACATTATTGTTGTGTAAATGTTCTTGTTTTATGAAGTAATTTCAGGTTGATTATCATCTGTTTATGCAATTAGTGTAATTATACCTAATTATAGAGTAGAAACAACATATGTAATTAGTTTATTAGAGGTATAACTGTGATATGTAATGATTTTAAAATCCGTATGAAACTTTGTTAACAAATATTCCATGAATGTGAAAGCTAAATATTTAGATGCCAGCTCCCTTTCATTATATACATATATAGTTTTTCATATGCTCAGTTGTAATTAGATTTACTGCCTGTCAAAGTCAGTGCTCAAATCATACTGCTACATTAGAAAAAATACAAATATAAAAACTATGCTTAGGAAAATTAGAAACACTCTCTGGTGTTTTCTTTAAGGTTTGGTTTTGTAAATCTCTCTTCAATTAAGATTTCTTACCTACAGAGCGTCAGCCTCAGGTGACAGTGAAGTTATAAACCCCACAAAGAGATTTATATATGCCACCAGATCATATAATGCCCACTTGTGTTCTATGGTTTTGCTAACTAGTTTACTGACCCTTCCCTTTACTCTCGTGGGGGATTTTGGCATTTGATTCTGAGCCAAGGAAGAACTAAAAGGCAAACTAAAACTGTGTTCACTTAGAACTTAAAAAAAAAAAAATCAAAGTAATAGATCATGGAACAGGAAAATGTATGCTTCCCAAATCAGCCAAGAGGTTTCTGAGAAAGAAGTGAATGTAGTTGCTGAACAAATGAAACTCAAATATAAGAAATGAGGGCCGGAAAGATGGCTCAACAGTTAAGGAGCTTGCCTGTAAAGCCTAATAACCTGAGTTCAATTCCCCAGTACCCACATAAAGCCAGATGTACAAAGTGTTGAATGAATTCATTTGCAGTAGCTAGAGGTCCTGGCAAGCACATTCTCTCTCTCTCTCTCTCTCTCTCTCTCTCTCTCTCTCTCTCTCTCTCTCTCTCTCTCTCTCTCCTTTCAAATACATAAATAAAATATTTTAAATGTATATATATTTAAATATATCGCCAGTTCATGTGGGTTGTACTCATTGACTTCATAAACTTTGTTTTCATTATTGGTCACTTAAAAAATACTCTTTAACCATTCCTTCCCCTCCCCCACAAACTCTGATGCCAAAGAAATGTAATATAAATAAACTAATGCAGAGAGTTGCTGCACTTGAATTATGTAGTACATTCTCCCATGTGGATAAAAACCATCAAATATATCCTCAATTACTGCTCACTGCTGAGGCAAGGATTAGAAGGTCTAATTTGCACCATTGGAAATTTAAGCAATAATATCAGAAAAGCAACACTTTAAGCAGCAGCTGCACATTACTGTAAAAATGTTGCCCTTCTTCTTTTGGATATTTTAGCAACTCTGTGAACTGTGAATTCCATCTTTATCAGAAGGATAGTCTCCTCAATGTTTGGTCTACAGAAAAAAAATCAAAATGGACCCTGGGCTTCAATTATATGGAAGTAAAGTATTTACTCCTGACTTTAGTGACTAAAGTTCAGTCTTTTGACTATCACTAATACTGCTCCATACCTAATTTTATTTATTTTTTATTTTATAGAAGCAACAATAGTTTTCTTGATGATTCAATTTTTTTTCAATCTAAAATCAAATACTCTCATTAACTCTGAAAAGGAGGGAGGCAAATCTTTTCATTTGTTTCTTGAACTTCTCTATCAAAAAACAAAATCTTGGAGCTGGGAAAAGGTAAGAGTGCTGAGCAGGTCTGAGGACCCAAGTATGATCTCAAGCACCCAAGTAAAGGCTGGGCATGGCCATATGGATGCCTATAAACCCAGGCTCTGAGGGGAGTGGAGACAGGAGGATTGTTGAGGGTCCCTGGTCAGCCAATCTACTAAAAACCTAGAATTTCCAGGTTTAGTAAGAGACTCTGTCTCAGAGAAATAAGGTGGAAGAGCAATAGAAGAGGACACTGGACACACACACACACCATACACACACATATACACACATACACACTATATATAGATACACACATACACCATACACACACACCATACACACACATATACACTATACACACATACCATACACCATACACACATCACACACACACATACCATACACACACACATATTCATACACCATACACACACACACAGCATATACAAACCAAAAAACAAAGCAGAGTCATATTAGTCCTTGAAGGTTCAGAAAAAGATAGGGATTCCTTCAAAAAAGTCTTTAATAAAAAAAAAAATCTCCCTCAGACAAAGACACAATCGCAGTAACTCAATTCAAATAAAAAATAAAATAAATAAAGAGTAGATCTGGTCCTGGCAAAGTCTGGTGAGCGACAGGTATTTAATAATTATTCATTTCCTCCCATCCTCTGGCTTCACTCCTGGAGGCAAAGCCCATCCTCTGGGAAGAGGCCACCTGAGGAGACAGCACACTCACAGGAAGCCCCTGGGCAGGTCCTCTGGGGAGTCCCAAGGCTCAGTGTTCCTCCTGTAGCAGGATGAGCCAATGCAGTGAGTGGGTTGGTCTGGGAGACCCCATCCCCATGACAGCCCCCCGAAGGTTCTGCCATGACAAAGAGGTGAACTTGCAATGAGGACGTGACTGTGGTTTAGCTAAACCCTAACACACTTCCCTGCTACGTCCATCAATCAGTGGTCGAGCTGCAGTGAGCATTAACTTGTAAACATGATAGGGTCCAAACCACAGAGAACCGCTTCTTTTCCACATGGACGTCAGAATCCAAGACACAGTCACAGAAGCAAGAAGCCAGCTCTCTCTTCTCCGCCTAGGAAGCGTAATGCCACAGTGCCCAGGCTGGGTGTATCACACTCTCCATCCCATCTTGAGGTCTGGACGTGAACCCTCGTGTGCAGGTGAGACAGGCTGCAAGTGAACTTTTCAGACAAAGGAGCCCAGTCTAAAGCTGCTGACTGCTTACAGCTGTGCCTAGCTTCTAGGGAGCTTTAGTTACTGATCTTAAAATTTGCAAAAGGCCAAAACCAGATGGGACGAACATCACAGACAGTACTAACAGCCAAATAGCTCTACAGAAGCCACCGTGATTCCCACCAGGAGAACTGCACTTACCATGCAACTGACCAAAGGAGCAATAAAATATCCTGTGTGTTACACTAATCAGAGGAGGTAAAAAAAAAAAGGGGGGGGGGGCTAATACCTATGGGCTCATACAGGGTCCTTGCACACAGCACAGGAAGAGTGGGCATCGCTTACCACTGTTCTTTGAGTTAGCATCCCTAAATATGAGAACCCTCATTCGGAGCATACCACACCTCTGTCTGATTCTATCACGACTTCTTACAAAAAGCCCATCGCCCCAAACAGGATGGCACAGTATTAGACTTTGAGACACGTCTTTCCATATTTTCTCCCATAAACCATGAATTAAAAAATTGGAGATTAAAAATGGAAACATTTCCCTGGCTCTATTCTACTGTGGCATTTAGACATTCTTCCATGCCACACGAGTGCACTCACCAGACTGGCATCCATTCTCAGCACAGTGTAAAGCCTAGAAGGCATTTGATTCTTTCCAGGTGTGCCTGACTGGGTTATTTATGGTCTGACTTCCTTTCATAGTGTGAGAAACCTTAGCCTTCTGCCAGCTGCAAAGGATTGTTAAGAAGCATTTTTAAGTTAAAAAATACAGAGCAACACTTCTTTTTCTCTCTCCCCCTCCCGCCCCCGGTCGCCCGCCACACTTCACGCACCTTCTTGCATTGGTTAGTCCGTGACATGTCTAAATAGGCATTTAACTGTACTCACCATCAAAGGAAGTGCCCCATGCAGGCAACAGTATAGTAACTTAATGAATTCCAGAAAGGATAAGAAAGAGGGTACCAAGCTGTTAACTCTGGCCCAAGTTACCCTTCCCGGGGGCACTCATCACATGCAGCGAAATACACAGAAAGAGAGAGACTTTTCTTGAATTCTTTTATTTGTAGAGAGCTGGAGTGAGGCGGTTCCCCAGTGGACCTCGGCTGAAGGGAACATCATCCTTCGCAAAGAGACAAATGATGGACACATGATCACAAGATCACACGTAACTGTAGAGATTTCCTCATTCACAAATAATTCCAGGTCCCCAGCAGTATTGTCATCTCTGCCTCTATGGGTCGTTCCCATTAAAAGCCACCATATGCTTCTTGGTGGCCACATTATACCCCAAATAAGCAGGTAGAAAAAGTTAAAAGCTGTGCTTAGTGACACAGCCTTCAATCCCAACTACTCGAGGAACTGAGGCAGAAGGATCCCATGTTTAAGGCCTGCTTAGGATAAGAGGATGTTTACAGCTAGCCTGGAATTTTTAGTGAGAACTTATATCAAAGTTAAAAAAATATTTTTAAGAACTAGGGATGGAGCTCTGTGGTAGAGCACACCTTAGCATGTACAAGGTCCTAGATTCAATTCATAGTACTGCTTAATAAGAATAATAATAATTATTATTATGAAAGACATAGGTTCAATACCATAAAAGAAAATGAAATAAATAGTTTTTATGGGAGACAATTCCAGAAAAGAAAATGAAATAAATAGTTTTTATGGGAGACAATTCCAGAACATACCCTCCATAGCAAAATCTGCAGTTGTTCAAGTACCTCGTATAAGATGGCAGAGTAAACAGGGCATAGTGGCCCATACGTATAGTCTAGCACTTGGGAGGCTAAAGCGGGAGACTAACTGAACATTCAAAGCCATTCAGGGATACATAGTAAGTTCCAGGCCAGCCTAGGATGCACAGCCAGATCCCATCTCAAAAAAAAAAAAGCTTTTTTAAATAAATGGAAAATAAATAAGTAATAAATCAGCAATGTATTTGTATACAACTTATGCACATCATCCCATACACTTTATTCATCTGAGGGCTGGGGAATTGAACCTAGGGTCTTTCACATGCTAAGCACATGTTCTACCACTGACCAAGTTACATACTTTGCCCTATCCAATGTACTTTAAATCATATGTAGATTATTTATAATACTGAATACAATGTGCAGGCTATGTAAATAGATGTGATTGCACGCTCTTTAGGGAATTATGACAAGAGAAAAGTTTATACATGTTCTATACAGATGCAATTCTTCCCCTAATATTTTCAATCTGCTGTTATAAGGTATAAATGCAGAATTTGTAGATATAAAGAGCTGGCTACCTGTTCTAATTTAAATAATTTTTCACATACTTGCACAACTAAATAATTTGGCCAGAAATAACTGGCTCGATGTTCAAAGCTACACCCTCACAAGGTTGGGGAGATGGCTCAGTGGGTAAAGTCTTGCTGAACAAGTATGAGCACCTGAATTCAGATCCCCAGCACCCACATAATCGAATGTGACAATGCACACCTATAATCCCAACACTGGTGACAGGAGAGTCCCCAGGACTTGCTAGTTACCTAGTCTAGTCAGTAAGTGAGCTCTAAGTTCAGTGAGACACCCTGGCTCAGAAACCAAGGTGGAAGCCAGGTGTGGTGGTGTGTGCCTTTAATCCCAGCACTCGATAGGCAGAGGTAGGAGGTTCGCCAGCCTGGGCCAGAGTGCAAAGAAAAAAGAAAAGACAAAGAAAAGCAGGTGGAAAGCAAGTAAGGAAGACACACAAAGTCGACCTCTGGCCTCCACACATACGTGAACACACATGCACACATTCATAGGCGCACACATACACATTTCCACACATACACATATACACACAGAACGGACAGCTTTCTAAATGTTTGTGAAGAGACCAGCATTTAAGACGTATGTGGCATAGTCGTTCATTGAAACAAGATGTGAATGAGGTGAATGACAGCTAAGATGAAACCCATATTGACAGGTTGATGAGACTTGAAATTTGAAATAAAATTTACTCAATCCAAACAACATGGGTCCCAGAAAACTTTGAGCCCTTGACTAATAAGATCACCAGGTAGCTATGTTCCTTAGAGGAGAATAAATTCACTTCTATTGGGAAGGGGTGTGTGTGTGTGTGTGTGTGTGTGTGTGTGTGTGTGTGTGTGTTTAAGTTACATAATTTAGAGGTCCACAGGCATCTTTGGTGCTTCAGAACTGGAGTGGAGCCTTTGGAAAAAGCTCATCACAGCTCCTTCCAATGTGGAGAAAACTGGCGCTTCTGCAATGGAGTTGTTAAACCACCGGCCATGCCAAAATTCATCATAGCACTGCCCCAGGGAGGCTGCGAGCTGCCTGACCCAGGAGCTCAGAGTGTGGCTGGAACAAAAGACTAGCATCCATTTCAAAAAGGACCCTAGGAAGCACTGGCAGGAGGACGCAGAGGTGGAAGGCGAAAGACAGTGGGAGTGAGGAAGCACTGGGGGGAAGGAAGGAGGCAGGTTTGCTGGAGGACAGGATTACTAGGCGATGGTCAATTTCCAGACAATAACAGCAGTTAACTGCCAAACAGTATAGACAGGAGATTATGAGGAATACACGGAGACATGACAAAAAGAGAAAGGAGGAAAAGCAGAAACAAAGAAGGGGAAGGGAAAGAGAAAAGGGGGAAGGAAGGAATGAAAGAAATCAGGGAGAGAAGGAGAGGGAGAGAAAGGAAGAGAGAAGGCAGGGAGGAAAGGAGAGAAGAAGAGGGAAAGAAAAGGAGAGGAAAGGTTAAAAATAGAAGAGGAAAGAAAAGGAACCTAAGTAAGATCACATCAAGTGTAGGGAGGAGTTACTCCAAAGATACTCCTGGAAACAAAGGACCAGAACTCCTGCTTACAGGCCCGAGTGCAGCCAGGCTGGCCGTGCAGGTGCTGTCAGGAAGCATTGGCAGCTGCAGCTAGCCTTAAAATCTTTATTTATTTGGGTTTAAGGACACTAACATGGGACTGTAAATAGCAATAACAATGCCATCGAGGTTGATGTCAAGGGCCCTGAAGGGTCTATGTAAAGCCCAGCATACAACTGATGACAGGCTCTTGCAAACCTTTACATTATATTAAGGAAGTAACCACTCAGATTCACGAAGCTGTGATGTCAATACGGTCTAGCATCCCCTGTCCCTGATGTCTGTCTGGAATTACTTGTCATCCTCCTACTCCATGAGAAAAAGTCATCTCTGCATCCAACGAGCAGAGTGGGGAAGAGTGAAAGTGGATTTAAAGAACACATGATCTTTTCTTTTCTTTTGTTTTGTTTTGTTTTTCTGAGGTAGGGTCTCACTCTAGTCTTCCAAAAGTGAAGCAATTCTGGCATTAATTATGACTTATTAAATGCATTTTAAAAAGGAATAACAAAAAATAAAATAACAAAAAAGCAACAGTGTTAGTGTAAAAGTGGGCTGATTGCTTGGGGTTATTTTTTAATGATTCATGCTAACAAGCATAGAGTCATTTAAGTTCACATAATTAAGAGGCTGAAGAATTTTGGGTGAGGTGGACCCCTTCCAGGATATCTTCAGTCTCCAGCAAAACAAACTAGAGATAAGCTTTTCGGATCAGTCGCCAGTCAGAAAGGTCATTCTGCTTCATTCTGTCAGGCTTGGGGAATTTCTCTGGACTTTGACGTGCTTATTCATATATAAGATTTGTATGTAAAAGCTCTTCTGATGAGCTCTGTGGGCTCTGTGGAATCGACCATTTCCTACAAGGAACACAGCTCACCTCCCTTCAACAGTGGGGACAGGGGACCATGAGAGAGCATGCGAGAAACAGCAAATCGGCAGCTGATAGTATCCACTTGGCAACCTTGGCAGTAAGAAAGCCTTAATTGCTGCAAATTTGTGGAGTGGGAGAATTTCACCTAATGACGTATCACTGTAATTGACAGGAGCACAGACATCTTGAATGGATAGAAGATGCTTGAGAAGCACCAAAAAGGACCAATGTTGGTCTAAATATCTAAAATCCTACAAATGAAGAATATCAGGGTGGTGCTTGAACCAAGGGCCCAGCAGATACTTGCCAAGGGCAAGGGCAAGGGCAAGCGGTATGCTACTTAGGCTACAACCCACCCCTTCACCCCACACACACACCTGTCAATTAGGCTTTCTATAAAGATATACCAACTGCACGAGGGATGCATTCATTTAATTGCTTCATGGATTGTTTCAGCAGCGAGTTTTAGAATTTACATTAAATTCAGATGCGACTTCTAATGAAAAAGGAAAAAAGCTCCATCTAGAAATTTGAAGCCTTTTGGGGTAACTTTTTTTTTAAGTCACTGCCATCTTCCAACATGTTTTCTAGTGAATATCCAGAGAGTCTCTATTTTTAGGAGTTTTCCTGAGCAGTATAAGTCCTTGAGAAAATAGCTGCTTAAGACAGACTCATTATTACTTAATGCTAATCTCAACAAATATTTGTGAATGCATTTGTCCCTCTATCCACAGGTACCAGCCATGCTCTGCCCTCCCCTCCCCCCCCACACACATAAGGATACAAAACCCAAGAATGTCTGAGTCCTTTATTTGAATGGTGCATTACTTGCTTATGACTGTGCACATTCTCCCATGTACTTTAACTCAACTCTTATCTAATTCAATGTAAGTGCTAAGAAAAAAATATTATACTATGTTATTTAAAATCTGATGATGAAGAGGATGGGGTGGAGGGGCGTCTGTTCAGTACTGACTTCTTTTCTGATCTAAGATTGACCAGTGTGCCAGTTCTGAGTGCCAGTTCTGAGTCTACACATACAGAGGGTGAGGCCCATGTTGGGGTAATTAAAAGCACCATTCTATTAGGCATCTTGTAATTCACCAAGTGATATGACATTGACATGCTTTTGTTTTCTCAAAGCCTTGCTATACTCCTGACTTATTTCTATTCCCCAACTTTTGGCAACAAGAGCTCAGTTTGAGCAATCCATTTCCCTGGCATCACACCAGGTGTATGGTTTGATTGTGAAATGTCCACAGCTGACTCCTGAGTTTGGACACTCCAGCTGCTGGTGCTACTTGGGGAACCTTTGGGACAGTGATCTGCCTAACAAGTGCTTCACGGAGGAACGGGCCTTGAAGGGGATCTGTGCTTCTCGGTTTTTGGCTCAAACTCCCTGCTTCATAATCTGCCAAGATGTGAGACGTAGCAGCTGTGAGCTCCTCACCCCAGACAAAACTACTCACTCCACCATGCCTTCCTTCCCTGCCATATCAGACCTCGTGTTCCCTGAAACCATGGACAAAAGAAAACCCTCCTCTGACTCGTTGCCTATGCCAGGTCTTTGGACACAGCGATGGTGAACCCAGAACCGAGCAGGACTCCAACTCTACTCAGCTCTTGCTTGATGCATTTAAGGCTAAGCCAAGGTTCTGACCCTTCGTGACTAACTACCAAGTTGTGAAAATAAATACGGTGAGAACCACATGCTCTAAAATGTAAATCATGCTTTTAGGCACAATTGCTGTCAAAGCACTTTGTGTCCACTTTGAAACCAAACACCAGCCCTCCACGGGAAACAAAAGTTTTTCCAGTAAATCTGTTCTACTTAAAAGGTTAAATAAGCCCCTGGATGCCAACAAGTGTTCTCTGGCTGATGCGGGGAGGTGGTCTTGGCAATCTCCTAGCCTGTGAGAGTCTTCTGACGGCCCAAGAAGAAACTTAAGTCTCTTTCAAGCACTATCTCAAGTAAGCGTTGCCATGGGAAAGCCCAAGAAGCCACGTTTTTATGATGATCGCACAGCTACCGTAAGAAGCAACGGGAAGAATCTTCGTGAGCAGCTGCCAACCACACCCTGAGCCCAGGCAGCTGTCTGGATTTATAAACTACTGGTCAGAACAAGAAGTGGGGAGGGTGTATTGCACACCATCACCGGTTGGCACAATGCAAAGAAAGTCCTCCCCATGGATAGTGGGCACAGGCGTCTGAAGGAAGACACCCTGTGGGAAAGTGTACATGGAGACCCAAGTTTGACCCCCCAGAACCCACATAAAGATGCCAGACATGGTGGCATGCACTTGGCACTTGTACCCCCAGGTTTTGGAAGGTGGAGATTGGGGTTCACTGGTCAACTAGCCTGCTTGGCAAGTTGTAGGCCAATGAGTCTCTGTGTCAAGAAAGATAAACAGGATTTTTGAGAGAATGACACACATGTACACCCAGACACACATCCAAAAAAGATACTCAGGTGTGGGTCCACTCCAGCCACCTAAGAATGTAAGTGACGGCTTCGTGCATATGCTGTCATTCTAACTCATTCTGCAATAGACTGGTTAATCAAATGCCTGTGTTTGGCCTGTGACCAGATGCATACATTTCAACTACATGGAAGGAGGCGGTGGTCTGTTGCATCTCCCCCTTCTAACCGTATTGGGGGTGCTGTGGCCGGGAAGGAAGAGATTGGCAAATCACCAGAGCAACTACCTTCATCACTGGTGCCTCATGGAAGGAAAAGGTTGGGTACCAGGGTGATCTCTTGGCAGGAACATGAACTGTAATAAGAAATAAAGCAAATCCTCCAGGGTCTTTCAAAGCCTCCTGGGAGAAGCCATTTCCCAGCTTACAATTCCCAGTTATTAGTCAAAGTGGGATTTCCAAGGCTGATCTGATGTGTCTGGCTTGGTGCTTGGGGGTGGGGGTGGGTTAGGATCCTCACTACTTGATTTTCAGGAAATCAGGAGAAGAGTTAAGACTGTAAAATCCCTTTCTGCTCATTTTTCACTGTGACAGCATCAGAGGTTACCAAAGTCTGTGAGGGCACAGAATTAAAAAAAAAAAAAATCCTACTTCAGATGTGGAAAACTGGGCCCTGAAGTCCTGCCTGAGTGGCCCATCATCAGAAACCTTCCCTTTTGTTACATCTGCGGGGCCTTTCTGGAAAGAACTGAATTAGACAGGCGACAGGGGGAAGGGGAGGAGGCGGTGGAGTGGGGGAGGGATGAAGGCTGGAGCAGGAATATATTTTCTATGTCTGGATAAGGGAACGGGATTCTAGGTAATTGCCTGGTTTTCTCATTGTTCTCGGCTGCCTTTCCCCTCCCTCCTGGTGCTTATTTTCATCCTAGGGGGGAGGGGAAAAAAGTAATTTGTCTGTTTTATTTATGATGCAATGAAGGTATGCTGCTCTGTCAAGGTAGTCTGACACTGGTCAAACCATCTGACAGCCAGAGCCACTGCCTTCATACTCCTGTGAGTGGATACTTTAACCCTTTGTCCACCGCTGCATGCCTCTAGGATTTGACCGGATTCATAGCACTTTTTGTTTTGTTTTGGTTTTGGTTTTGTTTAACCTGCTCTTTTACATTTCAATTAAAACTGGACAAGGGAGTATTTCCATGCAATCTTTTGTCCTACATTTGTACCCTGAAATACATCCATATAGATGCTGTTAAATCTTGTCAGCCAGTAAAATTCAAAATTGTCTGAATATCCTGGCACCAGCCAGACGTATGACAACAGTCATAGAACACCTATAATTTCAAGAGCCTAGAGCTACCATGTGGTTAGTCCCCAATCAAGATACCATATTTAGCTCTCAGATCTACGAAATGGGGGTGAGCACTGATAAAATGGAAATTCCTACCTGTTCTGCCCCACCCCTCAGAATTAGGAGGGGAACACAGGTCAGAGAGCTCCAGCGGTCTAGCTGTAGCAAGGATGAAACAGGCATGTGCCGCAGTAAATAACCTTATACGTGTAAAGAACCAAAGTTGCTGGGTAGATGATAGCCCATCTTCTTGATTTTAATTTGTGTTGTATCGGAGTGTGAAGAAAGAATTTGACAGCAAATGAATGACCAAAAGAGCTGTCATTGCATTTATTCCTGGTCAATTCCCCTTGCACTGCCTGCGACACACCTGCAAAATATACACACACCCACCTGGGTACACTCCAAAGTGTGTTCTCCCATTACTTTGAACCAACCCTCCCCGCAATTCCAAAGGGCATGCCTTACATACACTTGCTCCCCTGTTGCTTTGCCACCAGCAATTTAATTCTCCTTTTCTGACATAAAAAGACACACTGGGTTTTAACAATTATACTTTTAAGTTCCTCATTAAAAACAAACAAACAAAAATAAATCACAATGCTCAGAATTAGGCCCCAGACAATCTGGGGCCTGTGGGGCAAGATTGCCAGAAAGAACCTATAGGAGTTCTATTGGCTGAAAATATTTTTATTTTAATAAACTACAAAAGATAAAAAAAATTCTTTAAAAAAAACCCACCTCTACTCACAACAGGTTCAGAAATGTAATGTGATGCACACAGCATGAGACAGAAACAAAGCCCCAGCAGACAGGGGTGTGATGAATGGTCCTAACCACATCGTATTTATTTATATTTTAGAGATCTGCATTCGCCTTTCATCTGCAAATGAAAAGACTGGGGAGAAAGTGAGCAGGCATTCCAAGGAATGTCTTCCGTGTAATAAGAGCAAATGCAGATACTATAAACTCAAGCAGCATTAAGAGTCAAGCAGCAGAGTGGTTGCAAAGCCAGCTTCCACTGTGGGTTCTGTTGTTTGCTTGCTTGCTTGGGTTTGGTTTGGTTTGGTGTTTGTACTTGGATCTGGAAGGCGGCAACAAAACCCAGCGCAATGCCAACCAGCCCATGACAGCAAGGAGACTTCGAGGCTGAGTGCTTCTGCTTTTCCACTCAGATGTGAAAATTCACTCTAGGGCTTGTCTTTTTTTTTTTTTTTTTTTTTGAAAGCCACAAATAAAAAATATTTAGTATTGTTTTACCTAATTTCAAGCTAGCCTTGAAATTCTTTTAAAAAGTCGAAATATCACTAAATAGTGTATACACATGCAAGTTGGACTTTAAAAAAAATGTTTTTCAGGCCGTATAAAAATCACCCACCCTGCTGTTTTAAACACACTGTACCCACACAACACTACTATATGGATTTTGTGCTGCACATCTGACACTTGATGGACTCTGACAGTTCATACATTTGGGTTAGGATGCTAACTTACAAATAGTTGATTAAGTGCACCTCATTAGCCATAGAAGAAAGTAGGATTACTTTTTTAGAAAAGGGCCTCATATATTATATAAGTGTACATATACATGTATATATATATACACGAGCACATATTCACTCAAATATCTAGAGTGTGTGCACACCGTTTTCATCAGATGCGTCAATATTGATGACACCAAATGCACATGCACTTCACAGTTGAAAAAAACTCAAGTTTTAGCCAGGTGTGGTGGCCACTTACCTTTAATCCCAGCACTCGGGAGGCAGAGGTAGGAGGATCTCTGTGAGCTCGAGGCCACCCTGAGATTACATAGTGAATTCCAGGTCAGCCTGAGCTAAAGTAACACATGACCTCATAAAAACCAATAATAATAAATAACAAACCAATAATAGCCTTCATTTTTATTGAAAAAATAACCAATCTGGAAGGCTTAAATGCTTTGTATATTTGTTCTTGTGTTTGATTTAATCTTCAAGGAGTTTCAATTGGTGCTCACTTGAAACTAAAGATTTGTTTAAATCGGAGGGCAGAAGGTACAATCCCTGTTCGTGATAGCACAGGGGAAAAATCCTCAAAAGAAAAGCTAGTTGGATACAAGCAAATATTGTATACTTGTTCCCTAGTTCTGGCCTGAACAGCTATAATGGACCAGTGTCAGTGTAGTACGGAATAGGGCGTTTGGTCATTATAAGCTTGCTAAAGTACAATTATTTACCCCTCAAAGATAAGCTAGGGTGGTACACGCAAACATTTTATCTTATTTTTCTGGGAGAGAAGAATTATATTTTGACTTGGGCAACTACAACAGAAATGTCAAAATCAAATAGCATAGGCTACAGTGAACTTCCCAGCGGTTGGCCCTAACAGCCAAGGTTACATGTAGACTATCAGATGGTCTAGAATGGGTCATTTGGTTAAAATAAACTTGCTCATAGGAGCGTTCCAGGCAGCAAAATAAACATCAGGACCGTAATGTATGCACTTCTGTCCTCTCCCCATGGTTTAAGTTTTGAAAGGTTTATAATTTATCTTTTCAAAAGAGTTTCAGAGCGGACTACCAAGATAGATGGACTGGTCTGTGGGCCCTGATTGGGTTTCACACGGGGCACTGAGATGACCACCGCCTCCTCCCTGCACATCTGCCACTCTGCAGCTTCTGCTCCGCCTGGCTCCCTGCAGCCTTCATAAATCGCAGACCACGAAGCTGCATGATTTGAGAGCCGACTGCATTGGGAAAAAAAAAAACCAAACCACTTCCAGGTCCTCCTCTTCATTGAGAGACAATAAATTTTGTGCTCGCCTTATCTCTCCATATAATAATTGCACATTAATAGAAACAGGGAGTGAGGCGCCAATAAGTAAACTGCACTTCACACAATCATCTCCTGCCAAAAAAGAAGAAAACCCCATTTTCAAACGGCGTTAGAAAGGGAACTGAGAAAATGCCTGCAAGTGAATAGGCAGCAGGCAGAAGAGAGATTCTCAGAGGAATTTCCAAACTTGCACTCACGATGTGAGAGACGAGGCGTGCATTTCTGAGCATTGCCCTCCGTGTTCCTGATGGTTTGTTTAAGGAGTATTTTATACAGCTCCCTGTTATGTTTTTCAATAAACAAAATATCATGGATTTTTTTCCCGGGGTTTCATGAATTGCTAGAACAGAAATGTGGTTGATTTTTGCCCTCTTAAGCTGATGGAGGAAAAGTCCTGCTTATTTCTTCACATGCCCTGCCTCACTACTATCTCTAAGTGCTTTCCCCATGGTCCACAGTCCCGGAGAAGCCCACTGGACTGTTTGGGAATTCTGTGGAATTCAGTTCGAGCATTTCAGCAGTCCTGCTAAGGATGCTTTTCTGGACCACCTGCCTCTGTTTAATCCATTCCTCTCTCCCTGCCAGAGACGCACATCCAACTGGAGAGAAATATGACCAAAAGAAATACCTATTTTCTCACACTTTCCAGATTAAATATCTCCAGCCTCTGATAGAAACCTCTTCAAACTGAAATTCATTTCTGTATTTAAGAAAATGTATCAGCCGGTGTGTTTTCCTTTTGCCACACTGCTGGTGCAATTTGTAGGGCCCTCAAATTCTTGTTAGAAATAAATTTTTAATCTATAAGCTAGCCTGATGGGTCTCTTATGCTCCTGACTACCATTGCCCCCTCCATCTAGGCCCATTTTGATTCGTTCTCACGCAATGCTTCTTCAAAAATGCCTTCAATCTTCTAAAAAATAAAAATAAAAAATAAATAAAAACTAGTCAGCAAGACAGTACAGAAAAGGACAACAGGAAAACACACCAGAGAGAGGTACAATCTGTAATTTTCTGAGAGGTGTCTCTCTTTTTTTTCTATAGCCTCATCCAAAGGAAAAAAAAAGAATTATTTACATTCACCGTTTAAAATATAATTATACATACTTGTTCTCAGCACTGAAATGCTGGGGGCACTGGGTTTGTTTTGTGGAGGCAGACTGCCCTCTGCAGGGGAGAGGGGCTCTGAACCAGGGTCTTCCAGGCAAGCAACAAAACAGTGCAGCTGGGTAAAATAGAAACAAATAGTTTCCTAAATGTTCTTGCTTGTAAGCGATTAAACTGCACTCATTCACCTAAAATATACTTGTCCACATTGCATTTTATTTAAGTAATGACTTATCCCACAATATTTCTAGTAATACTAAAATCAGAAAGAGGTAACTGTTGTCACAAGCTACAGAGGTGACAGTACATTGAGGGCTCAGTGGTTCAGGTCTTATTTTGTCTCCAAGTCAGAATAAGAAGACAAACAAATAACAAAACTAGCACTCATTCAAAAACCTTGGGAATAGCATGCAGCAAGGGTTCAGAATTTTGCACAAAATTTCTATGTCTCTGCTCTGAGCCTGGGTTGGGGGTTCTGTCGTTTAAATGCCTAGAAAATTACATTGTGGGTCTTTTGACACTTCAGTGTTTTGCAAGGTGAAATTATCTGATATGTGTGTGTGTGTGTGTGTGTGTGTGTGTGTGTGTGTGTTTCACCTCACTGTATATATCACAAGAAATGTTGATGATTGAACCATATCTGCTGAACACTTAAGTGTTGTGATGGAAATTAGTGACAGCCATAAGCTGTTTTGTACCAAGTACTCTGCACATTGTTCCAGCAAAGCAAAGAGAAGGAATGTCTGGATTGTTGGGTTTGTTATTTATCTACAAATTTTTTTTTTAACAATTCTCATAGAGTGGATTCTGTAAATAGAAAGTGTGTGAAAAGATGTCACCATTTAGTGGCTTTTTCCAATCCCTAATAAAGTCTTGCAGGGTGATTCCTTGTACGTAAAGAGATGCTTCTGACTTTGGCTTTCAGTGTTTTGCCTCCTTTATCCCACGGAGCTTCTCCCAACCCCGCAAGAGCCGACTTTCTTCTCCAGTCTCTAAATGCAGCCAGCAGGGGGGCTGATGAAGTGCTCATTTTTTACATCAGTCTTATAAATTGCTTTCCCCATTAATTGTATCCATGGAAACAATACATTTGGCTGGGAAGGGACTCCTGAATAAAATTTAATGGTATTCTCAAAAAAAAACTGTGCAAGCTGGAAAGAAGCAGAGAGCTCTGGCGGCCACACTAAGCAATCTAAGTTTTACTCCACTGCAGGATTCATTTCTTGTCCTCACAAACTGTTTGGAACAGGATCCAAATTAAACTGAAAGTTAAAAAACGATCTTTCGCCTTTGGAAAAAGAATTTTAACGTAAAGGGCAATGGAATTTACACAGCAATTCTAAAAAGAAAAAAAAAACTCCTAACAGTTTCCTCAAAAGAGGAATGGTCAGAGCTTGGCATTCAGGTGATCGCCAATACCTCCGCCTTGGTATCGGAGGCAAGGTTAGTTCAGGACACCTGATCAGCCTTGTTCAGCAGTGGGTTCCTCTTCACTCACACTCCCCAGCCCTCCACACCACTCCAAGAGGACATTCCACACAGACACTCACATCCCCCGTCTCTGGCTTCTTTCCTCTCACCTCTCCCTCAGCGGTCATAATCCTTAGGGCAATTTTGATTATTTTTTTTTCCTTAGCAGGAAAAATGTCTGTATTATAGGATCTTAAGTCAGGCCTGCATATACCCATATTTAATTTGGAAAATGTGTGGGTAAATACCGCTTGTTATGGGATTAGTTAATAGCAGCAAGTCGACCACTGTGAAAAGCTGATTTGTTTAAAAATAAAAAGTGCCATTTCTTTACATTAAAAACAATCCATTCAAACCCCGTGGATGTTTCTCTTAGAATTAGATGGATATGATCTAGAAAGACGTGACTTTAAATCGAATAATAATGCATGAATTTCAAATTATCTGTGATTTTTTTCCCTAAGCCTCAAATCATTTCTGCCTCTGGGTAAATAGCTTAAATTCTTTAAATATATAAAAATTCAATTTCAACTTTTCTTTATACAAATTATCCTCTCCCTGAAATGAAATGACGCTTCCTCCATATCAAGACTTTCCATACGTGTTACCTTTAAAAAGCTTGTGAATGCAAACTTGAGAAGGGAGATCAAGATTATATACTTCCATGCAGAGCATAGGGCAGCTGGGGAGACGGAAAACAGACGCTGGAGATTGAAGCCTGTCTGGTGAGTCGGATCCCAGCCCTAGGTGCTGGCTCTTGGGTGTCTCCCTGACCAAGTTCTGGGTTTCTTTCTCTTTAAGAAAGGCAGATGCAAATCAAACTCAAGACACAGAAATCCAGCAAGAACCAGAGCTACAAAAGGCCATGGATGGTGGAATCCCTGAGGAGCTAAGATTCAAGAGAGAGAGTCTCAAAGCCAATTTCCTTAAACAGCATGGTGGCCTGGCGCTGTTACCCAGCCCATTTGATGAATCTCACTTAGCTCCTACTTCTATTGTCACTTACATTCTAAAATTCTCAACAGGAAGGTTCATTTTCTGAGGCTTCAACAACTACTCAACCACAACCAAACAGATACCTCTTCTCTTCCAATATCATAGGTTCATTTGAAAATTTATCTAAAGCTAAAAGAGCTTCGAACATGTTTGTACCTTTGATCAATGCTCTTTTATTTATTATTTTTTTAGGAATTTTTCCTAAGCAAGTAGATCTTTATACAGTGGAGACACATAAAAATATCATAGTATATGTAAAGCATAATTTGTTTTTTTAAATTTTAATTATTATTTATTTATTTATTTATTTTTATTTGAGTTAGAGTCTCTCTCACTCTAGCCCAGGCTGACCCTGGAACTCACTCTGTAGTCCCAGGCTAACCTCAAACTCACTGTGATCCTCTTACCTCTGCCTCCCAGTATTGGGATTTATTTTTTTTAATATTTTATTTATTTGTTTGAGACAGACAGACAGACAGACAGAGAGTGGGTATGGGCATGCCAGCACCTCCTGCCACTGCAAACAAACTCCACAAATATGTGAGTTTATGCGGGTACTGAGAAATTGAACCCGGACCATCAAGCTTTGCAAACAAGCACCTCTAAGAGTTGCTCTGTCTCTCTAGCCCCTGTAAAACATAATTTTAATAACAGATTAGAAACAGTATGCCTAACAATGCACAATGGATTTTTTAAATCATAGTACTTTCCTAAGATAAAATAGTTGGCAAAATAATTTAAATTAGGCTCACTAAAACTTTTTAATAGTATGAAGAAATATAGTATGTTCATGAATAAAAAGATTAGAGTTTATTTATTTAACTCACCCGGTCTGTAGTTCTACATGCACAGATTCAACCATGTGTTGGTTCAAAATATTTAGGAAAGGGCTAGGGATGGAATTCAGTGGCAGAGCACTTGCCTGACATGTGCAAGGTCAGAGGTTTATTCCCCAACATTAAAAAAAGAAATAGAAAGAAAACATTTTTCAGAAAGAACATGGTGTCTGTACTTGAACAAATGTGGGCCTTTTTGCTTGTCATTATTTCTTAGGCAGCAGAATATAACGACTATTTATACAGCATTTAATTTGAATTAGGAGTTGTAAGTGATCTAAAGAAGACAAAATATTTGGGAGGAAGTGTATAGGTTATACACAAACACTATGCCATTTTATGTAAGAGACCTGACATGAGTGATTTGCTTATCTGAGAGAGGGTCCTAAAGCCAATCCCCTGCAGGTGGTAAAAGATAATTATATATGCAGGGAATAAGGACTGGAGAGAAATACAAGTATTCATAGTGATCACTTTCTTTGTTAATTCATTTACATTTAATTTCTAAATTGAGCATTGATTAAGCTCATGCTTTAAGAGAACAACAAAGTTACCTTATAAACCAAACCCCAAGACAAATTACTCTGGCCTATCCCTGTCCCAGGAATTGGTTACTTCCTACACAGAGCTGTTGATCCAAGAGACCCACGAGGTCCCCAAAACAAGACAGGCTTATGTCAAAGCTCTTGAATACCTGCCCCAGGCAAAAGGTAAGACCCTATTGCAGAAGAAACCACAGACACACAACACCAAGAGACCCTGCTGGATCCAGAATGGTAACCAGCTCCCAGATGGTAACCTGTGTAGTGCTGGAAAGCATTATATGAGCTGCTAGGGGAAATTGGCCAATGATCTTGGGAGAAAGCAGAGGTCACTTATATACAACATCAACCAATGTTACGAAAATGCTGAGGATACTGTTATATGGCAGAGACCAGCAAGCCAAGAAGTGCTCACCTGTGCATTAGTGGCACTAAACCTAGGAGGGTAATCAGTGGCTTGCTAATTGGCTAAGAGATCCACTCAGAGGCAAGGAATCCTTAGCTAGAACTGGGATCCATGGCAAAATCTTATGGGGACAAAGAACCTGGGCTCCAAGAGGAAATTCCCAATAAAAAAAAAAAGAGCTACAGAGAGGCTACACCCATTAGAATCTCAACAAATCAACAATGTTTGTCTCATTTAACCTATACTGATCTCACTCTCTGATGGAGATTCTGTTTGTATTTTTCAAAAGGCAGTGAGAACTGTGAACAACCCAATTCCACTAACAAGACATGGATGATGGTTGACATCCAGGGAGGAAATGAACCACCCCTAACTTACAATATGGAGCCCAAACAAAACCTTTGAGAAAGTGGAGAGATTAAGAGACCTACCTCCACAGCTAGCCAGATAACCTGGGAAAGGGTAATGGAGACAGACACCGAGGATACCCAACACAGGCCAAAGCAAAACTCATAGACTCGTAAGACCACAACAATAAAGCAGACTTAAAATTCACTTGTCATGACTCAGGGAACTTAGTGGAAGAGGGAGCAGAAAGATTGTAAGAGCCATGGTGGGGGAGAATATCCAGAGATATTGCCCCCCTCAACAACAACACACAAAGAAAAAACTGGCTACCTCTTGTACAATTCATAACCCTTTACGCCATGGTCTGGTCCAGCATGCCCACTGAGGAAGGGCCCCCAGTGGGTTTGGGACAGGAAATGGGGGCACTACCATAAGACTTGTTCATACAATGTATCTAATTACAAAAAAGTTACCTTACACAGACATGCATACATACCAGAGAAGATCTTCAGGCCAACTTTAATTTAGGCTTTTGTAAAATGGAATGACCGGAACAGCAAGGATACATTTCCCAGCATCTAATCCATTCATTTGGTAGATGCAGCAGGACCCTGTGCAGTGTGCTCTAGGAGAAAGCCTTGAGAAGTGTCCAGCTGCTCAAAGAATGGAGCAGCCATGTAAAAATAAAACTGAGCACAAGGGACACAGCCACAATGAGACACAATCCCTGCTGCTCAAGGGATGCTCAAAGGTCATCAAATATTAGAAAAGCAATGGTCAGGCTGGGGAGATGGGTCAGTCAGTCAGTCAGTCACCTACCATGCAAGTGCAATCACCTGGTGCCTCACACCAGCACCCACAGAAAAGCTGGCCACCATGATGTGCACCTTAATCCCAGCCCTGCGGAAGGAGAAACAGGAGGATCCCCAGGGCTTGCTGGCTAGCGAGTCTATCATATCTGTAAGCTCCAGGTTTAGTGAGAAATTTTGACTCAAAATAAGATGGACAGTGATTGAAGAAAGTACCCAACATGGACCTGGCCTCCATGTGCTCACAGCCACCTGAATGCAAACCACATGTACATACACATACAAAAAAAAAATAGCAGTCTTCACACTGAAGCTATGATAAGTAATTTTAGGGATTGCAAAAAGTGTATCATTTCACTTCATTCAAATAACATTCATTTCTAAAAGTGGGGATTTGAAAACACGCAAGTTATACATCAATCTCAAAAGATCTAAAATTTTCATGATTCATGTGGTAGTTTAAATAATGTCTCCTAATAGATTCAAAAGTTTATTATAATTGTAAATTGTCTCCAGCCAGTTCTGGCTGGAGGAGGTGTGTCACCTTGGCCAGATCCTAAGGCTCAGCCCTAAGGTGTTTCTGGGGTGGGTCTGGAATTCTAGCTATATATATGCAAAAAGCAGTCTGAGCTCAAGCCTGAAGTTCCTCTTGTTTGTTAGTTTGGAGTGTGTGCTTGCTTGCCTGAGGTGCTGGCGGTGGGCTTCTGTCTCTGTCTCTGCTTGGATCTGTGAAAGGGGGCCAGCCTTTTTCCTTAACTTCCCCTGGGTCTGTTACTTCAATAAATACTTCCCTCCCCAAAATTGTGCCTGGTTTGGAGATTCATCCCAGTGGTGTGTGACTGACTACAATTCACTTGCTTTCCTGTGGACTTTCCAGTCTTATTTAAGGTTAATCTAGAGTTTACAAAGCAAGGTTACACCAACAAGATCCTTAAATTTGCAACAATTTATTATGACCTGGGAATCCGCAGCAAACCTGAGGGGTGAGTCATCTGCTGCAGCTCACCTCCTCTTGTCACTGACACCCTCAATCTCCAGCTATAAACGTACATTTGCAGAGCTGACTGAACCTAATATATTATGACTCTTTAGTCAGGACAGGTGGGTGTTGACACTTAGAAACCATTGAGAAATAATAAAAGGAATTTTGATGCTTAAAAACAAAGTTTGAAAATGAGTGACACGGTATGGCCAAGTCATAGTGAAACAGAGGATAGCACAAGTAACATCACCTCTGCAAACTACAAGTTTCAACTTTTCATTATACTTGGCCAGATGACCCCATATATTAATCAATAATTAATACATTAATGGAAGAGCAAAGCACAAAAGTGCTCTATAAGGATCCTATAACTCAGCACATAACCTATAAATATGTAATTACTACTGATGAAATCAAATGAAAGAATGCAAAGAACTCTGATGCCACTGGGAGTTTACGAATGTGATACAAGGTCACTCAACTCATTCTAGATAATAAAGTAACCTAAAAGAAAGCTTAACTCAGTGAGAGATGACAGAAAAAGAAGGGAAAGATTCAAGCATGAAAACCCTCCAGACTGAAGAGAGACATAAATCCTCCAGGAGAAGGAAGGATCCCATCAACTCCCATGCTAAGTAATGACAGAGACACAACAAAGCCATTGCGGTGAAACTACCAAAACTGAAAAAAAAAAAAAAAGGAGGAAAAAAATGTCAAAAGTTACCATGAAGAAAAATGCTTTTACATGTTGTTCATTAATGAGAAAGAGTGACACTGAAAGTCTGAAAATAGGGTGATGAGGAAAATACTGACAAGAAAGAAGAGATGCTAACAGGTGAACGACTTAGAACTAAATAAACATAAATACTACCTCTGTGGAGACTAAACAATTTTCATAATGTTCTTCATACTTTGCTTGGCTTTAAAATTTGTTCAATGAAAATGTCATTTTATCGAGGACTTCATTAATACAGTGTGGCTTAAAGTAATCATCGCTCCATAATTTTTGAGCTCCTAGACTAGAAACTTGTGTCACAGCATTCAATCCTCATAACAGCACAACTTCATTTTGTTCCATTTTATATATGATGAGAGTGGGGCACAGAGAGAAAGAAATGGTGTAGATAATGTTCTTAAGCTTTCAAAGGGCTAGCAGAAGCAGGGCTAGGTAAGAAGCGTCACCACCTGCATGTGCTGAAGTTACTCAGCATCAGCATGCAGGACAACTTGGAATTACAAAGATTATTCTTTTATTTATACAACTATTTTCTCTTTTAAATTCTTTTTTGTACATGCATATATGGTGTGCATGCATATGTGTATAGGTGTTTCTATGTGTGAGCACATGTCTATATGGGTGCATGCAAGTGTGTATCAGTGTTTGTATGTGTGGGCACATGTGTATATGATGTGCATGTATACATGTATCAGTGTGTGTGTGGGCACATGTGTATAATACATGTATCGGTGTTTGTATGTGTGGGTACATGTGTATATGGGTGCATGCATACGTGTATCAGTGTTTGTATATGTGGGCGTATGTGCATATGGTATGCATGCACATACGTGCACATGTGTGTGAAGGCTAGAGGACAACAGCTATCATTCTCAGGAACACCATCGACATAGACAAGGTAGCTAGCAAGTTCCATGAGTCCTACTCTCTCTACATCCCCAGCTCTGGAATAACAGGTACACACTGCCTCACCCAGCACTTTACAGGGGTACTGGTAAGCACTTCACTAACTGACTTATCTCCCCAGCCCTATGCAATTATTTTTTAACAAAAACATTTCAATGATAAAACATATTTAACCTTTACCACCAATAGTGGAATTCACAGATTTAAAGGAAAAATTCTTTCTATAATCAGGTTTGTATATTTTTATAGTCAAAGGTCATTTAACTGGATTATATTTTGAGAAATGCATCATTGGATGATTTTGTCATTATACAAACATCATAGATGAACGTACCCACACCTGGAAAGAGTAGACCAGTACACATCTGGGCTAGATGATATATAGCCTATTGTACAATAGGCCAGGAATTTATAGGGCATGTTACTGTGCGGAATACTTTGGGTATCTGTAATACAACTGTGCATCTACATATAACTAAACAGAAAAGATATATTAAAAAAGGCATGCTTATATAATAAAAGATACACCTGTAAGGGACATTACCCTAAATGGTATTTGCAGAACTTGGAATGCTTGGAATTGGAATGGATCAGTGATGGTGAGTGGACGTGAAGACCTTGTGATGTGACTTATACCACTGAAAACTTTACAAACATCATGCATTTAGGCCACTAAATTCATTTTACAGTCTTATTTCTTTAATAGTAAATTAGCTATTGCATGTTGTAATATTTTACTTTATAAACTTTTAAATTAACTCTCATTCTTTTTTTCAATATATATTTATTGTCCATAATGAGTTACATTATTTAGTGGGCCAACAATGAGTTGTTATTCCCAATTCCCTGATGCCCCCCTCCCCATCCCCAATCAGCTGGATATCCTCCTCCGTGGGTCATTTGGATCAATCCTTGTGGCAGGGGACCATGGATAGCCTATTATTCAGCCCGGTTCTCCTGGCCCAAGTGTGTTGTTACTTCGGGGTGCCATGCCTCTGGATAGTCTCCCCCACCACAGCTCTTACAATCTTTCCGCCCCCCAATTCCACTCAGTTCCCTGAGTCGTGATGGGTGAGTATTAAAGATGCTTTAATGTTGTGAGCTTAGGGGTTTTTGTGTCGAGAATCATTGGTTTCTGTCTCACTGGCTTATCCTGTGTTGATTGAATGGCTGTGGCTGTGGGTCCCTTGTTCATCCCGTCATTCTCTGCGGGGCTCCATATGGATCCTCCACTGCATGACTGTGGTGGCTAGTCTCTTGCCAGGATCTCAGCTATCGGCCTACAGTTGGTTGGTAGGGTTAGATGGACCACAACTCTCTCGCAACTCTCATTCTTTTGAGAGAATACTTAGTTTAGAGCACACATTGCAGGCAGTGGGAATTGTTCAGCTCCAGGACCCCATTGACCATGGTCTGCAAAAGGAAAACCAAGGTGCCAACACATCTACCAGTATATAAATCATGACTTTTTTTCCAGTCAAAAGTACCATGTCTGTAAACTTATTCTTGTGTTTTAATCATTTATGGGTGTGGTGTTGGCAAAAATGAAGTTTCAAAAATTATTAATCAGTTTTGAATAAAGAAAAATTCAAGAATGTTCCATCCACATCTTGAAACTCTGTAAAATACAAAGCAAAGCCATAATCTGTTTGGACCTGATCATCTTTCTCAGAATATAGGGCCCTTTCTTTTTAAGAAAATACACAGTTACATATGAATTTTAAGATAACATATAGTATATTTTAAAATAATTTCTACAACCAGAAAAAATTGGGAGGGAAAGCCCATATTATTAGAAATTACCTTTTACCTATATTTATAGTAGCCCCAAAAGTCATCATTTACAAGTAATGGATGCATTTCTAACCGAATGGATATAGAAAGAAAAAGGTGCATTTTGCTAGCTCTATCAGAAAGGACCTTGCAAATAGCATGCAGACAATTACATTCTGGGAACATTCAATTGGCCACCTATCTTGGCTAAATTACAGTAATGTGCATTTTGGCAAATCATATCATTTTACTAAGTCATTTTAAATGTACACTGTACATTTCTTCTCTTACCTCTCAAAATAATTCTCCAGAATGCTTCAAACTTAAAGAAATATGCAGATACACCCTGCTTATCCCATCATAACCAGGTTTGCTCTCAGCACGATGCCCCCATACTTCTCTCCCCTCAAATCTCATTCTCCTAGAATAGGAGCATAGTACCAGAAAGATCCATGGCCTTTACTTCTACTCTCATGGTAGTGTGGTAAGCATTTCTGAATGAAAGGCATATTTGTCAGAGGCCCGAGTTAATGAAAAATGGCAAATGATCAACACCTTTCTTTGCATTGTGATAGAAATTGATCCATCCACATCCATGAGCTAGGTTAATCATTCCCAAAAGCAAAGGTACAATTTCATCTACTACATATTCATTTATGTTATCAAATTATAATATATGAAAACTTATTTCTATAAATGGGGGTGGGAGCATTCAAACGCATAGTTATAATAGGCACGAAGACTAATGATTTCAGTTGTCTACTCTTGATGTTACTGAGGAGTGTTATCTTATACATAATTAACAAGGTTTTGAAAGGTTGGATATAAAACATCACAGCATTTCTTGTCAACTTATATTGAGAACTCTACCATGACCGATACAAATATCCTCTGAGTGTGCTTTCCACCTAATCTGAATGAATGAGGAATACTCCAAAGTCTTTGTTTTCACAGGCTCATTCTGGTTTGTTCCCATTCATTCTCATTCTCTCTCTCCCACCCCAGCCTTAGTAACTGTAAATACAAAACAGAATCCTTTTGAAGATCATTATAAACTCTGGCTTGCTTACATTTCACAAGTGGCAATATCTACAGACCTTAAAATCATACAACTTAAATTACTGACCTACTCATATAAATGCCATGCGTGACTTCGGCAAAGGTCTTACCATGGCTTCCTTTGGATTAAGAGGGTACAAGTTGGTAAAAACATTAAAAGTCACACAAATCCTAAAGCCTAGTGGCTTATAAAATCTCATCAGTAGCCTTACTTTTGTTCACAAAAGTTGTCGCCCAAATAAAAATATGACCTCCTGTTTATTCCTCTTTTCCCTGTAAAGTAGTCAAGGCTTCCGTCTTATATTAATGCTGCAATAAGTCCTGTGGAAAATTCTCATTATGAGCTGGCTGATCTGGGTTAAATTGAAGCTGAGGCATCATGATGTTTGAAACACCAAGGGAAGAGAGGTGACTAAGCAGAGTGGGCAAAAATTGCTGGATCTTGAGTCCAAGATTATGGCACACTCAGCATTCAACAAACACGTGTGGCAGGTACTGTCCTAGGTGTGTCCTCAGCCATTTGAATGGAGCCATTTAGGAACATGAGATGCAAGAATGACTCTTAAGACTAGTGCTCCAAACAAAGATGCCTCAGCTTTTAATTAAGGGCTGGATAATTGGTAAAGTAGAAATGTATTGAAAAATGCACACAGACGATCTCTCTCTTGACCCATTTTGGAAATCGAGTAATATTCTTGATAACCTATAGGGATGACATACTCTTGCTTTAAGCCTGCTTTCAGTGAGGACAGACTTTGGCTCATACAAGGCATTTAGCAAAGAGTTGTTGACTGACTATATCAACAACTTCCTATTTATCAAAATAAAAATGAACCTTCAAATTCACACTAATGGACGCAGTACTGCTAAATGGGGAAGACAAGTCAGGACATAGAATAACGGCTTTTAATTCCACGATGCTGGCATAGCAAGGAGATTGTTGACTTGTGACTTTGAGAGATAGTGAAGACAAGCTCATCTTGCCCAGATAAAAGTCACAAGGATGTGATAGAGGTTAGGAGCCAGGTCGCCTTCTTTTGCAGGTAGTCAACGAGGGACACAGGCCTGAAGAACCCAGATGCCACTCTGCCTGGAGGAAACTAGAACTCCAGTCTGATCAAAGGTCAAGATCAGAGATTACTTCCGATTCTTCCTCCTCCACTTTCCAGGGGCTTGCCCCGACCCCTCCATCAGCAGACCCTTTCTGAGTGTGTACTCCCCTCCAGGGCCCAACTAATCAAGTCCTTCATGTATATTTGAAGTTGGCAAATGCGGCTCATTCCAGTTGAATGCTTGATTTATAAAAAGATCTCACCCAGGTGGTCACAAGGATTTTCCCTCTCAGGACCCCTCCCAGCCAGGAAGGAGACAATCTTCTTAGCTTGGGAACTTTTCTGCTTTTCTTCCCTGTTTCCACTCTCTTTAAGAGAAATCTTTTTAAATTTATTCTTGCGTCTCCGTTTTTCTGTTCTTTGCTAATAGTAGACAAGAACTGGCAAGCCGCAGGCTTGTGCTCTAAGCTCATCCAGAGCCCAGTTCTCAACACTGCAACAGATGCTTCTTATTTGGGTAAGAAAACATGTATTTTTGTAAAACTGTAAAATCCTTTTGTAATCATCGGTGAATAGAGGAAGAGGACTGTCCACATTTAACATTTGACCCTTGAAATTTTTAAAGAAGCAACTGGTACATTGTGTGACTCTCACAGAGAATAATGACACACAACAAATTCATTTCTGCCATTATTCATAGTCAGAGAGAGCTGCTCAAACCTTCCCTAAACCTTTTCCAACCAACTTGTTGTTGTTTTCAATTTTAGGAAGCCCCACTCAAATTCTAGCCACTAGCCACATAAGAATGTGAGACATTTGTTAGAAACTTTGAACAATGGAAGAGAGAGGGAACCTAACATTCCTGCCTAGTAAAAGGTTAAAAAAATTCTCACTCTTACAGTTACCTTCAAGGTAAAATTAATTATTAATTGGCAAAGCGTGGACATGGAATGATTGCTATCAATATTTTAATACTTTCGGCACTAATTTCATTCTCACCATCACTGTTTGTCTTTCAAAGAAGAAAGATCTATTTACTTTCTGCAAAGCTTACTGTAATCGTCACCTGAAGAAGGTTTTCAATATTTTGAATTGCCCTGAATCTTTCTCTGCTTTAATTCCTAAGATTAAGCAAACTTTAAAAAAAAATTACATTGCATTCCTACAAATGATCAAGTCTTCCATTCTTCACTGGCTCAGGAAAGATTAGATTGCTCGCTTCAGGATAACCTGTTTTTAAATTCCTCAGCCACCTCTGCTACAATTTTCATTGTATTCGGGTGTATGTTTTCTCATTGTTGTTTTAGGGTGATTCGTAGAACTTGAGCTTTGTGAATTTAACATGAGACCTCTCCAGAAGCAGCCAGCAGCAAATCCAGGCTAACATGCACCTCCTTGCAGGGCTCAGCAGGATAGTTTAAAAGAAACCTTGGAAGAATGGAGAATCAGATGTGCCACAAGTGGGTGTGGACAAATAAGAATTGAGAATTGAGTCCAGCAGTGGAAGTGTACATATAGGTTATCCCAGCCGAGGCTAAGGCAGAAGGACTGAGAGTTCTAGGCCAGCCTGAGCTACCTAGAGAGGCCTTGCCTTAAATCACATTTAAAAGCCACTGCCTACTATAGCTCCTCAGGATCCATTGGCTCAAAGACAAAAGCTGCTGGTGAATAACACTGTGAAACCTGGAGTTATTCACTAAAGAAATCTCAAGTTCAAGGGTGACCTGCAATTGGCCTCAGGGATAGAGCCAGGAGACTTAACTACTGGGAATAAGACTTCAGGGCAGACCAGGGGAGAGTCAAGAGAGCTTTGGAAATGCCCAGGGCATTTACAGTCTAGAAGGACTATTCTGAGGACTGTAGTCCCTAGTCTCATTATATTTCATATATAGAGAGACTTGCATCGTGTTTTTTAAAGGCAAAGGCAATCAACTGCTGGTTTGAACCATTTGAGAATGGGGAGAGGGGGAGTGAATCCCTGAGCTGTCCTAGACACTAGACTTAGATTTTCTTTCACCCTCTATTGTTTTTTTTAAAAAGCGTTTTTTATTTGTTTGCCAGGAGAAAGAGAGAGAATGAGAGAGGGAATGGGAATGCCAGGGTCTTCACCACTGCAAACAGACTCCAGATGCCTGTGCCACTGGGCATCTGGCTTTATGTGGATACTGGGGAATCAAACCCAGAGCACCAGGCTTTGCTATCAGGTGCCTTAACCACTGAGCAATCTCTCCAGCCCTCACTCTCTATTTTTAATTAATATCTTTATTATGAATATTTATATAATTGTATGAGCAAATCTTATGATGGTGCCCCATTTCCCTCTTCTCTGTCCCCTACCCACTGCTCACCCTCATTTTCAACAGCATATATCTACGACCCCTACATACCTCCAAGCTGGTACCAATTTCAGTCACGTCTTGCTATCTGCAGGGGAACCACTTCCTAGACACCAAAATCTGTAGGCATTCAAATCCCTTATATAAAACAGCATAGCATTTTCTTATGACTTCTGTGGGCATCTTCCTCATGTCTCGATCACTTGGAATGACTCAGGTGGAGATACACTATGTAGTTTAAGAAATAAGAAGAAAAAGGCTAGCTCAGTGCAAGTACAATTTTCCTGTGCAAATATTTTGACTAGAGGTTGCTTATCACAGAAGCCTTCAGCCTACCCATGATACACTCCTTCCCAGGGAGCAGCTGTATCTGACCATGTCATGCCCACATCCCAATGCTCCACCACAGTACTGGGCATCTGCAGGGAGGTGAGGAGTGTCTTAGGTGGTTGCTGCCAAGAACCTTGCCCATCACACTCAACACTGACCTCTCTCCCACCATGTCTCAATAGTCACTGGTCACCACTTGGATTTTCAGTGTGTGGCTTCTCGAGCCCCTGCACATGAGTGTGGTTCAGTCTAGCCCCCATCTCACTTGCTTCTTAGCCCCTTAACTCACGTCCTCTACTCTCCAAGGCTCCTCCCATGCACTTCCTATATTGCAATCTATGGTGTCTCTCCAAACCCTTCTTGATAGAGCAATGGATCATTTCAGTTCCATCCTAGCTTCTGTGTCCTGGTGATGTGGCCAAGATATATCCTTATTATCCAAAATTAGATACATTGATTGAGCAAATATTGTGCTGATATTCCCATTTCCCTCCTCCCTGTCCCCAGTCCACTATCCTCCTTGGTGAGCACACTGGATCAATCCATGGATAGCACACGAGGCATCAAGGTTGCCCACCCTTTATGTATTGTAGCTGAGGGGGGTAATGTCTCTGGGTAATCTCTCCCACCATGTCTCTTACAATCTTTCCACCCCCCTCTTCCACTCATTTCCCTGAGTCATGGAGGATGAGTTTTAAGTCTGTTTTGTTGTTGTTGTTGTTGTTGTGAACTTAAGGGTTTCTGTGCTTCTATTTTAAGTTGTGTTGGAAGTCGTTGGTGTCTGTCTCACTGACTTAACCTGGGATGACTGATTGGCTGTGGTTATAGGTCTCTTTCTTGCCCCACCACTGTCTCAAGTGTTTCATTTGGGGCCTACACAATAGGCCTGGGGTGGTTCATCTCTTGCTGGGATATCAGCCTTTGGCCTGCAATTCTTTGGTGGAGTTGGAATGACCACAGCTCTCTCACTGCCTTCAGAAAAATACAAACAGAATTTCCATCCATCAGAGTGTGAGATCAATATAGGTTAAATGAGACACACATTTCTAATTTGGCAAAATTCTATTGAGATTAGCCTCTCTGTAGTTCTCTGGTAATGAGGATTTCTTTTTGAAGCCCCAAGTTCTTTATCACACATTCTAGACTGACCCTGGGGTTTCTGCCTCAGCCTCATCTCTCACCACTTCTGAAAAATTGAACTAAAATAGCAAGATCTATATCCTTGCCCCACCCAAAGCCTTCTGTGCATAATCTGATTTTACCTCAGGGGACTAAACTAAGTCTCTCCCAAGGCATGACACGCCAGACAAATATACAACATAACCATATTTTGTTCTTGTACTTTTAACATTTTTATTATTTATTTTTTAATATTTTATTTATTTATTTGAGAGAGAGAGAGAAAGAGAGAATGGGCACACCAGGGCCTCCAGCCACTGCAAATGAACTCCAGATGCATGTGCCCCCTTGTGCATCTGGCTTTATATGGGCACTGGGGAATCAAACTCAGGTCCTTCTTTGTTGCAGGAAAACACCTTAACCACTAAGCCAACTCTTCAGCCCCTCTAACATTTTTAAAGCATTCTGATATGTCAATTTTATTGGAGTGAAAATATCTAATCCTGACTGAGGACATAGCTCAGTTGATAAAATGCTCACCTTGCAAGTATGAAAACCCTAGTTTAATCCCCAGAACCCACATAAAAAAAGCCAGGTTTGTAACATGCACTTGTAATTCCAGGACATGGAGAAAGACACAGACAAATCTCTGGGGCTCAGTGGCCAGTCAGTCCAGCCTGACTGGTGAATTCAAGGCCAACGAGAGACTGTCTCAAAAAAGGTAGCCAGCACCTGACAGAATGACATGTAAGATTGTCCTCTGGCTTTCACATGAACACACACACATGTGCACACACATAAAAATGTGTGAATTAATCCACAGAAGTTCATTTACTATTTATTGAGCTGTGCTCTTGGCATTATTCGAAACAACTTATTTGGAATGGCCTTTGTAACCCTCAGAGCAATCTCATGAGACGTTATAGCTATAGCCCCATTTTACAGATAAGGAAACTAATTAAGTAGAGAAGCCAGGATCACAAGCAAAGATACAAGCTCCCAGGGTTAACTACCTGCCATCGCTGTGCTACCAGAGGATAACCAGAACAAACTATGCTTGAGTTCATGG
Organism: Zapus hudsonius; assembly: GCA_004024765.1. Lineage (NCBI taxonomy): Eukaryota > Metazoa > Chordata > Mammalia > Rodentia > Dipodidae > Zapus > Zapus hudsonius. The sequence continues at coordinate 39,294 of PVHP010002239.1, read as the reverse complement.
CAGATAGTGACAAATATGTCAACTGACATGAATAAAAACTGTCCAGGTCAGGGTTGAGACTAGTCATGATGACCAGAGGGTCTATCTGCATCTCTCCATAAGAGTTACCTCTAAAGCAAACATCACATCTCCTTGGCTTACTGCATAATTCACCAGGGAAATTGTTCTGTATTATATTAACATTTTAGACCTACTTTGAGGAATAATAAAGTAGAAATCTCACACTGTAGAATTATTCTTGTGCCCAAAACTAAAACTACATAATTAATGTTACATAAAAATGTGCGTTCCAAATCCTTTGAAAATCTAAACTGTATGTCATTTTGCCATTTATAGTTTATTAACAAAATTAGATGCAGCTTTTTATATTAACTGCTGTACATTTTTCTGATGTTAAATCAATACAGTTCTCATTTTTCATGTAACAGAAATTTAGGAAATTAAATACATCAGACAAGTGGTCATAATGCAACTATAAAATGGCATCTGAAAGATTAAAATAATGGCTATTATTTATCACGCACATTTGCATCCCCAAATAGTAAAAGTCCTAATTGCTTGCCTGAGGTTCCTAGAAGCATAAAAGTAAAATATGGATTAACAGATTGGCCTTTCTGTCTTTCATAAGAAAAATTCCTGGGCATGGGCTATGTGGTCAATAAATACTGCATTGATTGATTCCTGGAATAAACTTGTTCAGTTGCTACAACACCTGACACTTAGTATTTTAAGGGGAGGAAGGAAGGATAGAAGCATTTTATTTGTTTATAGAGAAAAATATTTTAAAACATTTTTGTGAGTTGAAGGGGAAATAAGAGCATTTTAGAAGTCCAGTGGAAAAGAGCCATAGTGAGTGTAGCAATGCATTCTGAGAAGAGCCTCAGGGTACCAGGTCGTCCACTCAGCCACATGTTTAACAAGCATCTACCATGTGCTGGGCATGGTACCAGCTTATTGACAAAAGCTTGTGAATGCACAGACTTTGCTTTGCAGAGCTCATGTTCCAGCAGGAGGTTATTTTGTCACACAAGAATCTCAATATGAGTCGGGCATGGTGGTACACACCTGTGATCCCAGCACTCAGGAGGCTGAGGCAGAAGGATCACAAATACTAAGGCAGCATGGGTTAGATAATGAATTTGAGACCAGCCTTGGCTACCTCGAACGACTAATCCTGGCCCAGCAGATCACCAACATGAGGTGAGAGTATACAGTCCATCAGCACGTTCTTCCAACCTTCCCTTTCTGCACTCGCAAAGGCTGATCCAAACACAGCCTCCTATCACCCACTCAGGCCCAGCTACTAATCCAAGATAAGCCTCTCTCTGGTTCCACACTGAGTTTTCACTTCCTTGGGATCTCAGTTCTCAGAAGAGCCCGCAAGATGATTTGTGCTCTGACATGAACATGTTAGGTACTTTCATTTCTCTCTAATGGTGCTTGTTAAAAGGAATGACTCACTGAAGATTTTAGGCAGTAGATGTTAAGGGGAACACAGGATGATTTGGGGTCAGGGCTTGTCTGAATTTGATGGTTACTGCCAACCATGTACTTGGGGATTTCTCTTATGCCTCTAGCTATTCATAGGTTAGCCTTCAATGGTACCATCTTTCAGAAGAAGCCATAGCCCAGTATGTTCAGCACAACAAATGGTCCAGAGGGTAGGGAGGGATAAAGAGTCAAGTCCTTCATGAATTACCATGACAGGAAATTCGGAAAATGCAGCCCATAATCACCAGAAAAAAATCACAATAATATTTCCACTTACTCAAAAATTACTCAAATATGTAGCTTACTTTTCTCGATCCAGATATCTCATGAATCTATTTTAATTTCCATCAGGGTTTTTTAATCCCAAAGATTTTTTTAAAATTAATTTTTAATTTTTATTTATTTGCAAGCAGAGCGAGATAGAGAGAAGACAGACAGACAGAGAGAATGGGCATGCCAGGGCCTCCAGCCACTGCAAATGAACTCCAGATGCATGTGCCAATTGTGCATCTGGCTTTACGTGGGCACTGGGGACCAGAACCCAGGTCGTTAGGCTTTGCAGACAAGTGCCTCAACCACTGAGCCATTGCTCCAGCCCAATTCCAAAGATTTTTAAAGTCAAAAAAGAACTAATTACTGTCCTAAACTGAAAGTTTTCTCTATCTTAGAGCCTGAGTCTGGTTCATTCTGTGACTGTGAAACCTACCGCCACATTGACACAAGCCTTCAATCTTGAGGTGGCTCTGGTGTTAGGAATTCACAGAGTAGGAAGTCCATGTGACAAGGTCAGGCTGTGCCAGCCATGCAAGGAAGAACCCCCCGATTTCCACGATATCCTCAGCCTTACCATCTACCCTAAGAGCATTCAGAACACTTCCAGAATTTTCTCTCATAGCAAAGCGAGGAGAGACGCATTCATCCACAGAGCACAGATCAACAGCCTTAGCAGAGCTTCTGTAGCGTCCACCCTTTTCTCTCTATGAGCTCCAGGAAAAAAATGCTCTATTTCACAAAGGTAGTTTCATCCTTCTTACGTCTATTTGCTGATCTGAACAAACTCGTGCTTTGATAATAAATTAGGGGAAAACAGCTTTGAAAATTCAGCCACGGTGAAACTTTTCACCCAGACGACCTCATGATTTGCTGTTTCTATGCCTGTTTAGAATTCCTGAAGACCCCCTCATGTGCTCCTAAGTGATGGGAGAAAAATCTGTTCCCAAGCTACTTTTGGGTAACTAAATACTTGGAAATTCACTGTGTAGGTAAAAAGTACATCATTATGGCCTTTTCAAAGACATGTTGCAAACATCCTTCATCGAGAAAAGTCAATAAACTTTTTTTAAGAGAAGACTCAAGTCCTTCAGTGTCAACAAAAGCTGGGTGTTAGGGATTCAATGTTAAATGTTCTCCATGGGCTCATGCGCTGGAACACTTACTCCCCAGCTAGTGGCGCTGTTTGGGAACCTTTAGGAAGTGGAGTCCCACTGGCAAAGAGCATCACTATGGCCTTGACCTTCCTATCGTCTCTCTCACTACCTGTTCTCTCCCTTCCTGACTTTAGATGCAATGTGAACAGCAGGCCTCAGTCTCCAGGACTGTATTCCCTGCAACTGTAAGCAGAAATAAACCCGTATTTCCTTAAGTGGCTTCTTGTCAGGTTTAACGAGTAAAGTCGCCAACACATGGAGCCATTGAAAAACAGCACCCAGCATATTAGTCTTAAATTATCTCAGCAAAAAATCCTCACCATTCTGCGTTTTAATTGTCTCTGCCCCGCAATCACTTGCGTACTTTACTGGACTGGAAGGCCATGACTTGAGCTGATGTGTGTTCATCACTATGGGAGCAATGTACCCAGAATACAACAGGCACTCAATAGTAACAATAGTTCTATGAATGCATAATGATAGAGAAAATCTGGGAAGATTTAAAAGAATTCCAGGAACTATGCCCCATACATCTTGGTCTCCTTTGCTCCTGGCACCAACTTCCTCTCCAGGTAAGATGGTGGGATTGTATTATAACCTAATGGTGATTCTCTCTAAGCCCAGCCCCAGGAGCAATCATGGTTTTCCTTGCAGGGACAGGAAACTGGTGTTGAGTCATCTCAGGGCTTAGGAGTAGGGGATACACAGGAAGAGGAGAGACTCGGAATATGAATTCTCAAATAACCGAGAGATAAACTGTGTCATTTGGTTAATTTATAATTCTGAAATAGCACCAAGGTCTGTTGGGTCACCACACAGTAAGGTAAGTTTTCACCTTACATTTGGAATGTTATCACCACTTCTTCCTTGGGAAGTCATACCCAAGGATTTGTGATGGTGCTGGAGGAAGGGTTCTGGAGATGAAGAGAATGATGACAGAGCTCACACAGCCAGGGAATCATAAGTATATTTATGATTACATTTGGTCACACCCAGATAATTAAGGAAAACGTCTCAAAAACCTTTAACATAATCACATCTGTAAACATCCTTTTCCAAATAAGGTCATATCGACTCTTTCCAAGGTTAGGACTTGTATGTTGAGGGAGGGCATACCCCAGCCTATCAAACCCATGCCATTCTTCTCTATAAGTTGTCTATGACTTAGATCAAACATGCATACATGCATGCATGCATACATACGTTTATTATAGAGAGATTACAATGTCCATAGTGATAGTTCAAAAGGCAAATGAAGGCTGGAAAGATGGCTCAGAGGTCAAAGGCATTTGCTTGTAAAGCCTGCCAGCCTGGGATCAATTTCCAACCACATAGGCCAAAAACAAAAGTGGCACAAATGTCTGGTGTTCATTTGTAGCAGCAAGAGACCCTATATAAATGCACACACACACAAATGAAAAGTTTAAGTTTAAAAATTAAAAAAAGGAAAATATGAAGCTAAAGATCATTTTTAAAACTTTAAAACCTTCTAAAGATGACTTACTAAGATTCAGTACTGTTCTTGGGATGCCCAACTTGTCATTGAAAACCTCAGACACAGACAAGGCTAGAGGTCATAGCCTCTGAGATCCAGTCACAGCTTAGCACACCTAGACGATGACAGCTATGCCACTCCTGTGATCCCGGAGCTTCCTGCAGATGGCTGACTGGCCAGGAGCTGCCTCAGTGTGGGACACCACCCTCCACCTTCTGGAGCCACATTCTCTCCCTTCTACTTCACCTCTCTTTTCCCTTGTTAATCTCCCCCCACACATCCCCAACCAACATAACGTGTGTGTGTGTGTGTGTGTGTGTGTGTGTGTGTGTGTGTGTTTTGGGAAACCTGTTCTCATCTTCCTCTTCCACAAACTTACACCTTCATGAGCAGATAAGGCTGTTCTCATCGGCTAGTAAATACAGATCCCAGTGTCAGGGTGGGATAACTTTTTGTGAGTTGTTGGTCTGGAAGGTTCCCTAAACTCCCTTTCCCCAAACAATATAGGCTATTGCTACTGCTCTTGGTTGCCCACCAAAGCTAGGTAATAAGATCTTCCTGCTGAAGACACTGCACATTTTGGTTGCAAGACATAGAAATAGCAACTGGAACCTCCTCCCACTGCCTGGCTTTCATAGTGCTGCAAGGTGCTACGTGGGCTGCCGGAGTAGATAAGCTAGCAACACAACAGTCTTACTCATCTATGGACCCTGCATGCTGCATCTCAAAGCTACCAAGCAGGATGTGCACACTCATGCAATAGTGGCATGACTAAAATGGAAGTAACCAACTCCACAGGAGTGAATTCCTATCTGATACTGTAAACCTAGTCAAAAGCTTATGGCTTAGGAGATCATGGGCCCTCATGGGAAAACCAAGGGAAGATCCTTTTCCTACCACTAGGCTCTTCCCTCTATATTCTTTTCCTTTGGAAAAGTTGGGACTTTAAGAAAAAGCAAGGAAAAAAAAAACACCCAGATAATTTGACCTTTGTATCAAAGTGATCCACATCTGAAGTTTCAGCCACTCATCATTGAAATGTATTCTTGAAAAATGCCAATCCCAAACTGGGGAAACGGCTCAGCAATTAAGAAGGACCCGGGTTTGGTTCCCCAGTACCCACATGTTATGGTTTGATCCAGGTGTCCCCCACAAACAAATGAATGTGTTCTGGGTAATCGATCCTCAGCTGATGGCAGTTTGGGTTTTACAACCTCGATGGAGCTGTGTTGTTGGGGGTGGGCTTATGGGGTTATAAGCCAGCTTCCCCTTACCAGAGTTTGGCTCACCTTCCTGCCACTGTTTGCAGTGCTGTGGCAGAGGTGATGTCCACCACTCTGCTCATGCCATCATTTTCCCTGCCAGGATGGAGTCTCCCCTCGAGTCTGTAAACCAAATAAACCCATTCCTCCACAAGCTGCTTTTGCTTGGGTTCTTTCTGCGCAGCCTGTGCAGCGACTAGAAATCTGACTGCAACATCACATAAAGCCAGATTCACGAGGTGGAAAACGCATCTGGAGTTCGTTTGCAGTGGCTGGAGGCCCTGATGTGCCCATTCTCTCTCTCTCTCTCTCTCTCTCTCTCTCTCTCTCTCTCTCTCTCTCTCTCTCTCTCTCTCTCTCTCTGTGTGTGTGTGTGTGTGTGTGTGTGTGCGCGCGCCTGACTGTCTTTCTCCCCCTCTTAAATAAATAAATAAATAAATAAATTTTTTAATGTCAATCCCAGGGCTGGAGAGATGGCTTGGCAGTTGAGGTGTTTGCCTGCAAAGCCTAACAACCAGGGTTCAATTCCCCTGTACCCATGTAAATGGCATGTGTATCTAGAGTCATTTGCAGTGGCTAGAGGACCTGGTTCACTCTTTCTCTTTTCTCTCTCTCCCTCTCCCCCTCTCTCTGCTTGCAAATAAATAATAAAAATACTTTTAAAATGTCAATTCTAAAACAAATTTAATTAGTATAAAATATGAATAGATTTTCCTTGCCATGATTCCCTAACCAACATGGAATGACAACTGTTTATGTAAGGCTTACATTGTGTGTCACGCACCATCTAGAGAAGATTGAAAGTATATGGGAGTTAGTGTATAAGGGATATGCAAATATTATGCCATTTTCTGCAATACACTTAAGCATCATCAGACTTTGCTATCCCTGGTTGGGAAGGTACCAGAATCAATCCCCTGTAGATATCAGAAGACAGCTATATTTAATATTTTAATAGTCCAGTGAATCAGACATAATTCTAGTCCTCTGGTGCTATTGTTCACTGTGGAAGGGAACTAAAAACAGTTCTTCAGCTCCATTTGACTTCATGTACCAGGGAGCCAGGTAAGTAGGAATGAATTGCAAACCAGATCAGCAACACCTCTGTCAGATACCCTGATAACAAGTGCTTGGTGGCACTAAAATAATGAAGAAAATAGCATAAGCATTTCGTAGTTGGAAAGCAAGTGAAAAGAATTACTCACTTTGACAATTTATTGATAGGTTGAGTGGCACATGAAGCCAAAAAAGTAAATTTTTATAGAATATGCATCGCACATAGAGAACGTAGTCTATGGAAATCTGTACCAGTACACCTGTATTCACACAGTGTGAGTTAAGGGAATAGTGCTGCATAGAACAATGACATCCCAGTTCATGTTATCTTAGCTGGAGAGTCAAGACTGAGACGTTTATGATTACATCACACTTTTGGGCAATTCCTTAGTCTCCATTTTCCTTATTAAAATGGATACAAATAGCTTCCAGTTAGCACAGAAGTGGAATAAAAATGTATGTAGTTTATTAAATCCAAGTGATAAGCATTCCTGAAAGTAGCCATATGATGACTTTAAAGGAAGATTCCAGTTTTAGGAAATTTTTCACCCACAAGAAACTAAATCTGAAGTTTTTTTCCTATAATGTTCCCTATACAGTAAAAACCAATGAAAACTTGTAATGGGCCTCACTGTTCTGAGGCTTCATATGAATCAAATCAAGTGGCACCAACCTCCCCATCTGCATATAGTGTCTTTGACTCCCTAACCCAGGGATCAGATCACAAAGCACACGCTAAACTCCTTTTCCAATGCCACCATCACTGTGAGACTAGGGAAAGCAACATCCCACTGCAATGTGACTTTCTGCACAGTGATCTACAAAGAATAAAACCGTTCTGAAAGGGAAACTGAAGCACAATTCAGACAAGAGCCTGAAACACTGGATACTCGACGTAGGGTTTTGGTGTAAAAGCCATATACGGGCATTAAAGCACGCAAAAGTGTTCCTCAAAGCAGCTATCATAGGTAGGTCATCATATAAACAAATACTTTCCAATTACATCTTTTCATGTTATACATCAGGGCTGTTTTTACACAAGGTCATACAGTGGTTTTGTTTATCAAAGCCAGTTAGGTTTGGATCTTGGGGAAGGAATCACCAAAGGCAGAGAATGAGTAGAGCCAAATAGAATGCCTAGAAATAGAGCTCTTCATTTATGGAAGGTGACTGCTGACAGAACTACATACAGACCAGGAACGAAGAGGGAATGGCGCTGGGTTAACTGATGGTCAATGTGGAGAAAAGATCATCTGATCACTATCTCATACCCTACCTACATAAAGGTACAGCTGTAATTTGGTTTTTTTTTTTTTAATTTGGTTTTAATGTCATTGAATATGACAAAATTCTTTATGGGCCCGGTGTGGTGTCACATGACTTTTTTAAAAAAAATTTTTATTATCCATAATTAGATACACTGTATGAGCAAATAATGTGTTGGTATCTGCAATTTCCCTCCTCCCTGTCTCCAATCAGCTGGGTATCCTCCTCTGTGGGAAAACTGGATCAGTCCATAGGGTAGAGGGTTATGGATAGCCTAGGAGTCAACCTGGCTCCACCCCTCTTTGTATGTTGTTACTGAGGGGGCCATGTCTCTGGAAATTCTCTCCCACCATGGCTCTTATATTCTTTATGCTCCTTCTGGGAGAGATCAATGGACCAAGAAGTGATCACTTGTGCAATAGAGGCGCCAAAGCCTAGGGGAGGTAATCAACAGCTTTTAATTTGGCCAAGAAATCCACTTAGTGACAAAGAACCCTTAACTGGAATTGGGACTCAGGGCAAAATCCTTTGGGAACCAAAATCTTGGACCCCAAAGAGAAATTCACTTTACCAGAGAACTATAAAGAGGCTTCTCACAATAGAATCTTGCCAATTTAGAAATGTGTATCCCAGGTAACCTATACTGATTTCACTCTCCGATGGAGATTCTGTTTGTATTTTTCAGAAGGCAGTGAGAGAGCCGTGGCCTTTCCAACCTTACCAATAAGCCACAGGCCGATGGCTGACATCCCGGCAAGAGATTAGCCACCCCAGACCTACTGTGGAAGTCCCAAATGAAACTCCACAGAGAATGGTGAGATCAGCAAGAGACCTATAACCACAGCCAATCCATCAACCCAGGATAAGCCAGCAAGACAGGCACATGCCTTTAATCCCAGCACTTGGGATGCAGAGGTAGGAGGATTGTTGTGAGTTTGAGGCCATCCTGACGTTACATAGTGAATTCCAGGTCAGCCTGGGCTAAAGCGAGACTTTGCCTCAAAAAAACAAAACAAAAGAGCAAAAAAAAAAAAAAAGAAATGCTTAATGCTGTCAATGTGGAGAAGGATATTTTTAAATGACACATTCTACAAGATATCACCACCAATAAAGGGGGAGGGCTAGACAGTCCAAAGAGATGGAAAAGGTTGAACCTTTAAACCATAGACTCCAGCCAGCAAATCCCAGGTCCAGAAGTGGGTTTTCCCACCACAGTGAGCTGTTGGTCAGGGAGCCCCCTGAGGTCCCTAAAACAATGTAGGCCATTGCCAAAACACTTGATTACCTGCCTGAGCCAAATAAGACCCCATTGCTGAAGGCACCACAGACTGTGATCATAGGACATTGGAATACCATGCTGCAACCTAAAGAGAAACTAGCTCCTACCTGGCTAGCCCTCACCTAGCTAGTCTCATAGTGCTGGAGAGCCCTACTGCAGCTTCTGAGAACAACAGTCACCAACAACATAGATAAGCAAGTGTCCCTGCAGACTACAAAATCAACCAGCCAGACAAGAAGCAGACACTTGTGCAATAGTGGAACAAATCCTCTACAGATAACCAACTGTTCTCTGATTGGACATGAGGCCAGCTCCTATCTGGTCCTGGAAACCAAGTCAGAATCTCATGGCCAGCAAAGCATCGTCTTCATAGAGAAGACCAAAAGTTAGCCAACTTCCCACCAAAAGACCTGCCATCTCTACCACATCTGCTAGGGCCCAGGAGAAACTGCAGTAGAAGAAGTGACATGGATACTTCTCTTACTGCTAGCCTGACAACCAGCTCCAGGGCGATGGTGACAGACATGGTGATCAATCAAAACCCATCAAAGCAGAAATCCAGAAGCTACATAAAACTCAACTGTAAATCAGACTGCCAACAGGCCTGTCATGGCTAGGAGAACATTGCAGAAGAGGGGGAGAAAAGATAGTAAGAGCCACAGAGGGGACAGGAGTACTCTGTGACTTGGTCCCTGCTAGCCAGCACTGAAGCCTTCATGATCCCACAATGAATACCATATCCCCACTGAGGAGGGCCACAGGAAAGTACGAGCAGAAGTGAGGGAATAAAAGAGTATAATTTGTTATTATATATATATATATTTAAATTTAAAAATATTTATTTGCTGGAAAGAAAAAATTCTAAACCAGAAAGCAAAAAAGATTGAAACATAGGACTGAATAAAAATGAAGATTCAAAAGATACCATAAAGAAAGGACAGGAAGGTGACCTAGCAGGGAAGAGTGCTTACCACAAACACAAGAGCCTTAGAGAACCTGAAAGAGCCTGAGTTTGATTCCCCAGGATCCATAGAAACAGCCAAGCATGGCCATGCACATCCATAATCCCTGTCCTATGCAGAGCAGAGACTCGAGGATCAGCAAGACTCCAGAAAAACTGCAGCTCCATGTTCAGCTAGAGACCCCATCTCAAGGAAATACCAAGATGAGCCATAAAGGAAAGATACCCGATGTTCTCCTCTGGTCTCTGCATGCCTGAGAACACATCTGCATACACACGTGCGCACACACACACACACACACACACACACACACACACACACACACACACACACGGAAGTTCCATAAAGCATTCAAGGACACAAATCACCACAGGGAGAAAGACATTTGCACACCCATAACTAACAATGACTACCAGAGCATATAAAACTCTACAAAATGGTTTAGAAACAAAAGGCCAGGTTGTAGCTGAAGCCCATGCATGCAGTGACAAATGCAATGGCCACTTCACATCCAGAGACAGCGTTCCAGTGTTCCGAAGACCCCTCCCTATCTCTGGCTCTGTTGATGCCAGTAGATTAGTGCTGCCCCATCCTTGTCAGAGAAGCTTCTTTCTGCAGATGGCAGCAACTACCGTATGGCAGTTACCTTCTTGCTGTCACCCAACCAAAAGCAGCTTGTGGGAGGAGAGGGTTGATTTTGGCCTACAGGTGGACAACAGCAGCAAGAGAGTGTGCTAAACACTGGCAAGGAGAAGCTGGCTAGAACACCCTTCAGCCTGCCCTCAACAACACACCTCCTCCAGCCAGGCTCCAATCCCCAAATTGCCTAGAGCTGGGAGTCAAGCGTTCAGAACATATGAGTTTATGGGGACACCTTACTCAAACGACCACAACTGGGAGTTTCCAAACTTGTCAAGGTGTAGACTAAGTGACTGTTGAGTGCTCAGAGCTAAATGAGACACCTCTATCACCACATCCCCCTACCTACCCCTGCCAAGGCTTAGAGAACATTCTGGAAGATGGGGCAGAAAGAATACAAGTTTATGGTAATTATTGGTCAACATGCTATCTTCAGTCACAGGCAGGTTGAATGTGGCCTGTGGGTTGGACACACCTAGTAGAGTATGGTTATCCAAGCAAATTAGGGGGTGAAATCCTCTCCGACCCACTAGTCTCATAATTTGTATGGTGTGGTGGTTTGAATCAGATATCCCCCCAAAATTCATGTGTTCTGAATTCTTAGTCCCCAGCTGGTGGCAATTTGGAAGGTGAATCCTTGCTGGAGGAGGTGTGCTGTTGGGGATTGGCTTAGGGGTGTTACAGCCAGCTCCCCCTTGCCAGAGTCCAGCTCATTCTCCTGCTGCTGTTTTCCACTGGCAGAGGAAGACGTGATGTCCAGCCTCTGCTCATGCCATGCTTTCCCCTGCCATCATGAAGCTTCCCCTGGAAGCCAAAATAAAAATAAAAACTTTCCTTCTGCGTTTGGTCAGGTACTTTGTCCCAGAAACAAGAAGGTAGCTAGAATGATGGTTCCTGAAATCAGACTGCTAGTTGTAATGCTGGATACTTAAAATGCCTTCTCCCTGGGGGACAGAAATACCATGTATTCATTTCGTGTATTCATTCCACTATCCAATCCTTGCTTTGGCACCAGGGCTGTTGCATACATCACTGCTGTCCTTTCACGTGCAGCATCCTTTCAGTTCTTTCTGCCCACGTTTTGTTAAAAATTTTTTTATTTGCAAGCAGAGAAAGATAGAGAGACAAAGAGAATGGGCGTTCCAGGGCCTCCAGCCACTGCAAACAAACTCCAAATGCACATGCTACTTTGTGCATCTAGCTTTACATGGGTACTGGAGAATCTAACCTGGGTCATTAGACTTTGCAGGCAAGCATCTGAACCACTGACCATCTCTCCAATGCCCCTGCCCATGTTTTAAATGCTTACTTTCTTTGGACAGTATAAAAATCCTATTCTAATGCTGTTTAACAGAAATGACATTTCTGGGGCTGGAGAGATGGCTCAGCAGTTAAAGATGCTTGCAAAGTCTGATGACTTGAGTTTGATTCCTCCGTACCCACATAAAGCACAAAATGGTGCATGTGTCTGGAGTTCTTATGCAGTGGCAGAAGGCCCTGGCGTGCCCATACTCCCTCTCTCTGTCTTCCTCTTTCTCTTGACCTCTACCTCTCTCAAATAAATAAAATACTTTTTTTAAAGAGAAAGAGAGAGAGAGAGATGACATTTCTGGGATGACTCCAGAGATTCAGAAATGAATCAGACAAAGTTCCTGCCCTCAAGTCACTTAATGAGTTTAATAGAAAAGGGCAGACAAGAACCAACAAAGAAATCTGTTTGGTCTCCTAGAAATCCACGGTGGGTGTGGGAGGGGTATTCAGAGGGTCGACATCCAAAATATGAGAGGGGAAAGGAGGAAACCACCACAAAAGAAGCTAAATTCTGAAAGTCAACAACAAAGCCACTAATCTATCCTAACATAAGCAATAACTGAAAATTTCCTATATTTTGTTGGGAGTTATTTCTGCCAAAATACGAGCTACATTTTTCACTCTCCTAGATCCTAGGCCCAACAACGACAACAACAAATAATAATAATAATAATTTGGCAAATTAAATTTAAATTATTGTCTCCATTCGCCAAATGAAAATGACTCTAACAAGATTACCAGTTAATGTCTTCACGTGTCACGTACCGGACCCTGATAGAAACAATCAGCTCACTGACCCTAGCAAGTTCACAGTAATACACCCTGTATTCTCAGTAACAGACTAGACAATTGACTAGGGACCTATATGCGAACCACATGGCCCTTAACAGACAAAGGGAAAAGCTCATAGCATGATCCACATTTACTTAAAACAAGGCCTTCTAATCCATAGCTCATTTTCAGTGGGAAGGGGCAACGGGCACACACACACACCCAATTTTAAAACCCCGCGTGACCTGGCAAGGTATTTGCTGATCATTGCTTATATTTGAACCTATTTTCAAGTGGTTAGATTTCAGTATATTTCGCTGGACATACACTTTTTAAATGATGGGTCCCCGCATGTATTTTATTCTCTGCTTTATTTTTAATGTGGCAGAAGCAGCAGGGGGCAATCTAATGTAGGGAACCTGCTGTGGCCTTGGTCAGGGCTGGTCAGGGCTAAACAAGGCTGCATCCCACAGCTGCTGGGGAGGAAAAAAAACTCCACTTTGCTGAATATAAAAATGGTGTCGAGGGAAAAAGGAAATATACATTGGAGAGAACAAATCTGGGGCAGTGAGATAACAGAAGGTGAAGAAGGGTCCACTCTGGGATCAAATAAGATGAAACAAAATGAAATAAATATAAAATAAAATTTAGAAAATCCTCCTACCAGCTACAAGAAATCTATGAAGGCATACAGACCTACTTGGAGTTTTGTTTTAACTGTGCCTGCAGGCACTTCGGAGTCCAATAACCGCAGATCTGGGAATAACAGGTGTTTATTGATTTCTTTGTGATTTTTCTCTTTTTTATTTCTTCCTTCTTTTTTTTCCTGTGGCACTAGAACAGAAAGACATATGTATTCCATATGTAACACTTTAGAAAATGAAAGGCAAGAGAAACATTGAACAGATGTATGCGCCGGGACTCACTTTCCCCGATAGAGCTTCACATCAATTTCCCGACTGCCTTCCGTTAGATGAACCTACAGAGCAAAAGGTACCCAACGCTCCAGTACCGAAGCTCGCAGACAAGATCAGCAGATATACTGGGCAGAAAGACCACCATCTGCACTGAGCAGAAAGAACCAACTTTAGGTTTCCTCCTCAGTTTAATTTCCCATTTTAAAAGACTTCCAAGAACTACCAGAAAATCATTAAAAGCCAGTGAATAACGGCTTTGCTTACTTTTGAGCTTAAAAGAGAAAGGAAAGCTCTCTGGTCCCTGAAAACATTCTTTTTTTTTTTTTCAAACCTTTGTTCAGTTGAGTTAAAAAAAAATCCACATCAAGGATGATTTAGTCTGAGATATACAAAAAAAAAGCTTAAAAGATAAGAGTAGCTTTCTTAAAATGATGAATCATCCACCCTAATCTAACTGTCTTTTTATTTCTCTGCAGGATGCAGCCTTCCATCCATCATATCAGGATCAGTCCTTCTTATGTTCAAGTATCTAATAACATTTAGAGGACAGGTCCACAGCCCAAAATAAAATACATAGTTTTTTACTCCCACCCAACCCCCATGCAGTTTTAGGAATGACTTTATAATCTCTTTAGGCACTGGGTTTAATTTTCAGAGTGAGGGAAATTACATCTCATGAAAGAGCCAAGCACACTGAAACAGTAAAAAAGAAAAAGAAGAAAAGAGAGAAGGAGAAATTGGAAGTTTGACTCTGCTGCTATTTTGCAAAAGATGAAGGGTTTAAATAAAGCAGAGAAGTGGAGAAATAGGCAAGGGAGGGGATTTTCTGAAGCGAGCTGGGGACCAAACGGAAAGCAGTGTGAGGGGTCTGGTCATAGAGACAGCGGCGCTGGGGGTGGGCGAAGATAAGCAGCATGCAGAAGAAAGGAGGGAGAGGAGGAGAGCTTCTATGAAGTCTGCAGGAAGCCCCGGGCTTCCAAAGATGAAACAAACTTCTCTGGGGAGAGAAATTTGTTTAAATATTCCTACATATGTCAAATGGTGAACTTGGGCAGCGAGTAAGCTGCAGGGGAGGCTGAGAGCAGACTGCTGATCAGCAGCGAGGAAGTACAGTATCTTCAAGGAGGGAATGGGCTCATTGTTCCACAATCAGCTTCCAAAAGACCCAGAATTTGATTTCTTTTATTTTTCATTTGTTTTGGCAAAGGCTGCAGCGGCTACAGTCTGCAGATGCTTTTGACAAAAAAGAAAAAGAAATAAGAGTACACCCTGAGCAGGAGGTACAGCAGGACCGGATTCTGTATAGCAATAATCTTCCGTTCATGAAAGGAACAAGGGAAGATGACAGGAGACAGATACAATCTCATTCAAGGGGGAAAGCCAGGTTCAAACAAACAGATTACACAAAGACATATGTGGACTCTTGTTTGTTGTTAGTTTAAATATTGATAGAAGGTCTTTTCGTACCTGCCAGTTTGCGTTTTGGAAATGGTAGAAAACGCAGGCATGCACACACACTCCTCATCTACCTGCACCTTCTAAAAAAAATAAAACACAATACAAAGTCTTCCTTCCAATTCTTCAGCATTAATCTCAATTTCCTGCGTGGCCTTATACATTCCCGCGTTTGCTGTGTCTCCCAAGTTACCTAATACCTGCCCAGTATGAAACGTTTTTAAATGAGTTAGTCTTTATTGAATTATGATTTCCAGCAGACACTGATAACAAAATTCAAATTGCTCCAGCAGACAAGAATTTTGAAAGTGCTGGGATGTAGCCGAGTTTTTTAAGAGAGGCTCCAAGAGCCTCCCACTAAGTGTGTGTGGTAACCGCGCACAGACTGATGAAATACTTCAAATACTTAATTAGATTTGCCAAGGGGAGAAAAAAAATCAATCGTTAGGAGTCAACACTCTGGGAGACGAGGATGATAAAGACGGGTTATCGGCACACCCAGGGTGTAGTCAAAAGTAAAGCTTAACCAAACAAAGTTTTGAGATTCCCATCACACCGTCTCTGCAGTGGGCACAACGTAATTAGCAACACATCAGAAAGAGGGGAGAGTGACTTTGGCCCCCTGATTTCTTTCTCTTTCAGGAATTTTTCAGCCTGCTTAAAAGAAGCATTTTGTAAGTAAGGAAGCAGAGACCCTGAGACTCTCTCGGGACATCTCGCCTCTGAACACCTGCACCTTGAATTTGCCCTGTTTTGTTAACCATTTATTGGGTCTTTGCTGGGTTTTCAAAGGGAAATGTGGTCATGGCATTGCTCTTTACCCACACACGGGATGTTTAATCTAATAAAGTTACTGCCGTGGGATGGATTAAAGCAACATGGCACATTGGGAATTTGGGGTCTGGGAACATCCAGGCACAGTGGGCTCAAAAGGAGAGCATCTGCTTTTCTTCTTTAAGGGTCTTTCTTCGCTGCTCTTGCTTATGTGAGGCAGGGCAAATGGGCTGCAGGCCACCATTCAGTGTGTTCTCCCTCAGCGAAGACAACAGACTTCAAGTCCTTCAATGAGCATCTGGCAGAAACAGCTATGATTAGGAGGAAAAACGCATGGAATGAATAAAGGGACTTGTGAGGCTAACAATATTGAGGTTTTTATTCCACAGTGAATCATCCCCCAATAAAGGATCTCATGAAAATTAAGTGCTAGGGGTGGGGCACGAGCAAAGTAATATGCAGGTATGAAAATGTCCACACGTGGGCTGGAGAGATGGCTCAGTGGTTAAGGAACTTGCCTGCAAAGCCTAACGACCGTGGTTCTATCTGGGTACTCACAAAGTGGTGCATGCACCTGGTGTTCATTTGCAGCAGCTGAAGGCCACACAACCTATTCTCGCTCTCTTTCTCTATCTCTCTCCTCTCTCTGCTTGCAAACAAACCAAAAATATATTTAAAAAGAAAAGGTCAATATAAATTCGTTGTTATATATGTTAACTAAAAAATACTAATGAAATAGTTTTGCAAAATTGTTTTGTTCTGGACATATTCCCTGACTCTAAAATATGTATCTTCCACATCTGGCATCCTTTTACTTTTTTTTTAAGAGCTGGGGTTTTTATATGGCTATGAGGAAACAAAATGATAGGTGTCTCTCTGCTTTTTTAAATTTTCTGCATGTATGTTTATATGTATATGTGTGTGTTGTATACATGTGGACACATATGTGTGGGGGTGTTGTATTTCTATGGCCCATTAGTTGATATGATACTGATTTAGGCCGATTAGCATACAGTAACCCATCATCTCTGAAAAGGGTGGTTAAATAAGAGAGTTACCAGGCTAGGAAAGTAGCTCAGTGCACAAAGCACTTGCTGCACGCAGTGTGAGCACACCTTTTGATCCATATCATAACCCTAAATGTGGTGTAGGTATGGTGGTTCACCTGTAATCCCAGCAGCCCTTGGGAGGCAGAGACAAGGTATCCCTGGGGCTGGCTAGGCTTGTCAAATTGGTGAACCTTGGGTTTAAGTGAGAGACCCTGTTTCACTAAATAAAGTGGATAGTGATCAAGGAAGGCTCCTGAACTTATCCTCTGACCTCTACTTGTGTATGTCACCCCCACACATCCATCTATGGAGATTTCCCATATCCCTCTCCGCTCCCACTGCCTGTCTCCACCACAGTGAGCTGGATCAAACATTCAATTAGCAAAACTTGGCTGGGAATGCAGCTCAGTTGCAGGGCATTTGCTTAGCATTCACAAGGCCATGGGTTCAACCCTCGGGATTGCATAAAAATAGAAAATAAAACAAATATTTCTGGGTGCCTGCCATGTGCCAAAAATAGAGATAGATGTTTTTAGTTACAAAGATGAACAAAACGTGCACAAGTCAATTTTATGCTTGTTATAAGTGTTGATTACAGGTAAAGGATGCTGATAGACATGCATTCATGCACAGGAGACCATGCATGGTGGACTGGGGAGGGAGGAAGTGCCTGCCAGCCCAAAAATTATCTCTTCACAAAAACCTTTTCTAACCACGCAACACAGAGCAGAAACCCTGGCCCACTTGTTTTCTTTGGAGCAATATCATATTATCTGAAAATTTTCTTCATTTATTTGTGCCTTGTTTACTTGTTATTTGTCTTCCTTCCTAAGGTAGAAAGGCAAGCCCCAGTCCCATGGCAACAGGGACCCTGTGCTTTTGACAGAGCAGATAATCAACAGTATTCCTTCACCATCCACCCATCTTTTCTAAAAATGCTGCCACCAGCTGGGCATCTCACTTCAAGATTTACTACAACTCTTCCTATCTAGTAATCAATTCTATGCCATCAGTCCTCCACTTAGTGCTGAATGCCCTGGAATAACCCACCGGAAACTCGGAAGTCATTACGTCAGTCCCCTAGGCAAAAATGCAGCATCCCTTTTAGGGATAAGGTTCCAGCGTCTTACAAAGGCAATCAAAGACTTCTATAATCCTATATTCAGAGGTTGGTTCTCATTTTTTAATGCTAGGGATTAATTTTTAAGTTGGCATACAAAGAAATGAATTTCATTATGACTTGTTTTTAGTTGTTCCCCCCCCCAGGTAGGGTCTCGCTCTAGCACAGGCCAACCTGGAATTCACTACGAAGAAGTCTCAAGGTGACCTTGAACTCACAGCAATCCTTCTCCTCTGACTCTCAAGTGCTGGGATTAAATGCATGCACCACCACACCTGGCCATTCTGACAATTTCATGCCTTGTTTTCATTCAGTTTACTCCCTCACTGCCCTAGCATGTGTCCATGTGCCCTCGGTATGTCCCCTTCCTCTCCCACAACAGCTCCCCTTATAACTTCAGGTCTCATGTGTTCCATCACTCTCTACCCTCACTATGATCTCTTCTCTGTTTGACATACACAAAAGAGGCTCCCTAATTCCCTTCTCTGCTTGTCCTTCACTGGAATGTTGTGTTGCTAGAACGGAGGCTTAGGTGGGGAAGAATTTCTTTTTACCTTTTTTTCCCCTGATAACTTGAATGTGATATGCCGCCCCCCCCTCCACAAACACACATAAGACGTCAAAGACTAGATCCTCAGAGAGTATTGCTATTCTGGGAGGTTCTGGTAACTCTAGGATGTGGGGCATAGCTGGAGAAAGAAGATCCCTGGGGACTGGATCATGATGTTACCTTTACCTGGCACCTGTCTCTTTCTGTCCTCTCCTCTGCTCCCCTCCTCACCCCTCCCCTCCCCTCATCTTCTCTTCTCTCTTCTCCTTCATTTCCACCATTAGGTAAACAGAAACTCCTCTAGCACACGGGGCCAAGCAGTTGTGGAACAAATCCTCTGAAGTCATGATCCAAGATAAAAAGTTCTTCTCATTAAGTTGCTTCTATCAGACTGTCAGATATTTGGTCTTAGTGATTGTCATAATCAGCCACATGCTGCTGGGATGAACCTCCAAACCAGACACAGTTGTGGGAGGAAGGGATATATTGAAGTTACAGATACAGAGGGAGTTCCATAATGGTGAAAGAGGCTGGCCCCCTTTCACAGGTCCAAGCAGAGAGAGAGAGAGAGAGAGAGAGAGAGAGAGAGAGAGAGAGAGGCCATCACCAACACCACACACACACACACACACACACACACACACACACACACACACACACACACCCCAGCAAATAGGCAGGGGGAGGAGAGAGATTTCCTTCCCCTTTATATAGCTTTAGGTCTTGCAACTCTTTCCTAGACTTTTTGACTTCCTGAGTCTCTGGAATTTCCTTCCTGCACTGCCCTCCCAGGAAGGGATGTTTGTTTCTAGCTAACATAGCTTCCTGAATTCTGAGCCTCCTTTCTCTCTTCAATTTAGAGGAAATCTGCTACACAACACTCAAGATTACTGTGGCTTGCTAACAGGTCAAGTTGACAACAAAACTTAACTGTCACAGTGATGATAAACTAGTTAATATGTGAATCCAAAGGATTAAAACCAATAAGAAACTGGGCTGAAGAGATGGCTTAGCGGCTAAGGCATTTGCCTGCAATGCAGAAGGACCAGAGTTCGAATCCCCAGTGCCCATATACAGCCAGATGCACAAGAGGGCGCATGTGTCTGGAGTTCATTTGCAGTGGCTTGGAGGCCCTGGTGCGCCCATATTTTCTCTCTCTCTCTCTCTCTCTCTCTCTCTCTCTCTCTCTCTCTCTCTCTCTCTCTAATAAATAAAATATTTTAAAAAAAAACAATAAGAAACCAAGACCAGTTCAGCTATCCATTCCTGGACCCATTAGAAGACTTCAAGTCCGAGATTAAAAAGAAGCTCTTCCTGTGCCCATCAGATTGCTCTCTAAATATTTATATTTATGCCTATATATAAAGGCTGTTCTCACTTTTGGTTAGAGACACTTCTCTTTTCAGATGGAGGTGGCTAATGAGGAGACTCAAAGCTCATCAGAAGGCCAAGAAGAAGTGACAGTGGAGTGTTCAGCACTGAGACATCTCCATCAAACCCTTGAAAGGCTCAGAGACCATGGTAGAAGAAATGGCAGAAAGACTCTAAGAGTCAAAGAAAGGGAAGGAGTGCTTTGAAATCCTGACTTCCAGACATTAAGTGGCCATTACATTCATGACTTCACAGTGGCTGATATGACCTAAACAAGAGGAAAACACGATAACCTCAAAAGAGAAGAGGGACTGGTTGAAAGAAGGGGTTCAGTGGAGGAGATCTGGGGAAAGGGGCAAAGGAGGAGAGTAGAAAGGGATTATGATCAAGGTACATAGTATATGTAAATGAAAGTTGTCAATAAAAAGTTAAAATTAAAAAAGAAGCTCTTAAAACAAACAAATAACAACACATTGTTTGCACACTAAATAATGTAACTCATTATGGACAATAAATATATATTTAAAAAAAAAACCACCCCCAAAATGCATGAGTAGCTATGGTAACTAGAAGAGTAGTAGAAAAACCTAACCTTTAACTTGGGTTTCTGCTCTAAGAACAGCATGAAATACTGCCCGAAGTAGACTGAATCATGTAAGAATCTTCTACTAAGAAAAGGGACTCTGCACAGAATGTTCTGGGTTACAACATCTATAAAATCAAAAGAAGGAATTAAATCATTTTTAACCAGTTCTACATTTTTCTCTAATCCAGGCTCCACACCCTAGAGGAATAATGTCAAGCATTTATTACTTATTCTGTTAATTATTGTCCTTAACAGAATAAGTAATAAATGCAAATTACTTATCCAAGGAGTATATATCTTGCCTCCTCAATTCGAAGGTAAGATCCTCCAGCACAATTTAGCCAGAATATATCAAGTACCAGTGGGTTCAAGGCACGATAGAAGGACCAAGGTTTCTCTCTAGATGGTTGGCATGTTACTCCACTTAATACAGTTGCTCTCAAGAGGAATGTTGTCTCTGCCGTGCTCCCTTGTAGGTTTTTGCTTGTTTGGAGTTTGTTTGTTTGGTTTTCGGTTTTTATAGTTTTTCATACAGGCAAGTAGTTGGCATGATTGATAAATAAGATTTGCAAATATTCCAGAAGGCTGAGGAATCGGTTTATCAGCCCAGGACTTCTCTAGAAAAACTTGAATTTGACTACAGTGGCAGCTGTTCTACTTTCCTGTGGGGAACAATACTCATCTTTGGAGGAATTATTACCACTGCCTGCAATGATGTCTGGGAAGAATTAGGGAGGCATGTGTCATAGTTTAAATGCTCCAGAAAACCTAAGACTGGAGCAGAAGAAGCTCATTAAAAGGGTGTGGGGTGACCTCAAGCAGAGCAATTGCTGAAATGAGGAAAATGAGCCAGGGAAGGAAATAAAGCTGAAAAAGGTGTGTCATGGAGGAGCTAATGGTACAGATGACGGGCTCAGTCCTTCCTGCCAAGGGCCCTCTGAGTCACTGTTAAAATCAGAGACTTTCTTCCTAGGCATGGAAAATCTGGAGAAGACATACCCCGACCCCTATCTCTCAGTGGAGTGTCACTCTTGGGAAGGTTTAATCCCCAATTTCTGGGCCCCACACAAAGCTAGAGGAAGCCCCAGGTGAAAAGCAAAGAGGAGAACTGGAAGCTGTGTCTGTGCAAGAACTGGCCACGGCAGCCACAAATGACCTCCGCCGCAGGATGTCAAGGGACATGGGAGGCGTCAACAGCCCTGGTGCTTTCATGTTTAATTCGTCCTCCACCATCCTCTACAACCTGGCTCCAAACCCTGCCTTCCCCTCGCCTGTGGTCCCGCCAGCATCCTGTGGTATGCCACTGCAGTTATGTGCCTAGGAGAAATAAAATATGCACACAGAACTTGCAAACGCACACCTCACAGCAGCATTATTCCGAAGAGCTGCAATGTGGGAGCAGCTGAAATCCCATTGGGTTTAGTTACTTCTCTCCTTACTCTGACAAGAAGCAGCTTAAGGGAGGAAGGGTTTATTTTGGCTGACAGTTCCAGGGAATACAGTCCATCATGGCAGGGAAGGTCTGACCACTGGAGTAGGAGGTGGCTAATCACCTGGCATCCATAATTAGGAAGTAGAGAGAGAACAGGAGGTGGCACTCAGCTTTGAAGCCTCGAGGCCTGCCCCCATCGACTCACTGCCTCCGGAGTCCTCCACATCCTAAATGTGCCACAACCTTCCCAACTGGGGACCAAAGATTCAAACACAGGAGCCTATGGGGGATATTTCATAATTAATCCACAAGAGTGGATAAATAAAATGGAGTTGTCCAATGAAACATTATTCAACCATAATAGGAGATTAAGTATTGACACACGCCGTGGATATAAACTTTGAAGACATGCTAGGTGGAAGGACTAAAAAAAAAAAAACAACAGGTTTTATGCAAGCACATTTATATGTGACATCTAGAGTGACCGTTAGAGATAGAAAGTGGAGCAGTGGTTTCTTATGGCTATGGGTCACAGAGCCAGGCTGGCCAGAGAGGCGATTGCGGAAGACATTTGAGTTTCTTTTGGAGTTGATGGCAATGGTTTCATAATGATTGTGGTAATATCTACACATCTCTGTGAATAAACTAAAATCCACTTGAAATGAATAAATAATATCATTTGGGAACTACGCCTCAAAGCAGAAGGAATGAGGGAGGCAAAGAAGAAGAAAGGAAGGAAAAAGGGAGAATAAGAGGAAGGGAGGTAATAAGAGAGGGTGGCAGAAAGGGAGGAAGGAACAGAAGGAGCAAAGGGAGTCGTGACCCCCACATAGACAGACGCTGGGGTAAGATATCAAGGTGAGTAACATCAGGACCCAAGAGAAACTTCACTGTCCCATCTCTCCTCCCTCTCTCTGAGGCTCTGATCTTTATAAAAAGCACCTCAACATGGACCATCCCATGAGATGTGTATTCTCTGCGCACCACCAAAGCCCCTGTCATGATCTTGAGTTGAAAAAAAAAGGGTCTACAATGAGGGTGAAAGGTATTCTTGAACTTCAAGACTGGCTCGGATTGGTTAAGGATGGAGTAAAAAGGGAGGCAGAGTCAGGAGTAAGATCCCACCCAGCCCAGCACCATCAGAACAGCGGAGCTGTAGCCTACCTGATAATTATTACAGAGTTTCATAGCTATAAAAGAAAGTTGAAAAAGAAGATTTAGTGGCACATTTCCCAGAAAACTCAACAACAAAAAGAACACAAAATTAGAGCCTGGAAGACAGCGAGGGGAAGACAGGATTCAATTCCCCAGCACTGACATAAAGCCAGAACACAAAGTTGTGGCCTCCGGTAATAGGAAATCAAATGGTAGGACTGCATGTGGCTCAGCTGAAAATACTACTGACATAGGCAAAATTCTATAAATATTACATATTAATTGCACCAAAGATGATGACATAAGTATGTTTGAAGAATAAATAAAGTGCATGCGTGTGAGGTGGGGAGGTGAGTGGACAAAAAGGCTGAAAGTCCCTCACTTTCTACTGCAAAGTCAGATACTGTCTACAAGGGAATAAGACAACTCGGATTAATGTACAAAAATGATTTAGGAGAAAATTTTCAGCAAAGTAGCTAAAAGCTTGGAAGCATCTGCTTGGAAAGAGGGGACTGGGGAGGAAGCACTCCATCTAGCTGTATAAATTTACAATCCGAAATCTATAGAGCTACCTGAACACGTACTGTGTTCATTATATGTTGGGAAGCTCTAACTGGTATCTTTGTTAGCAATTCATTAGAAAAGTAATTTTTTAAATAAAAGTAATCTTAAGGGTTGGAGAGATGGCTCAGCGGTTAAGGTGCTTGCCTGCAAAGTCTAACTACCTGGGTTTAAATCCCTAGTACCCAGGTAAAGCCAGATGCACAAAGTGGCACATGCATTTGGAGTTCATTTGCAGCAGCTGGAGGCCTCAGCGTGCCCATTCTCTCTGTCTGTCTCTCTTCTCTCCATCTCTCTCTGCTTGCAAATAAATAAATAAATAAATACATTTTAAAACGTAATCTCAGAACATCAAGTAATAAGCACAGATAAAAGCAAAAAAATCCTAAGTAAAGGATTACCTGAATATCTTCCACATGCATTCTCCCAGTAATTTGTTTTCCTAACTTTATTGCTTAGAACAGCTGCCCTAGAGTGTTCTATACACAAAGGCCAGGATTGCCAAAATTAACGCATTCTTTAGAAGCTACTACTAGACACTCACCAGCAACCCCAGAACACAAATAAAAACCCTGGCGACACCTGAAATTTGTGCAGAGTCTTCACCACCAGCTCTCATCACTTCCCAGAGCATGAATTGGACAAGACCGTCCAAAGAACCTGACAACTGCCTAAATGGCAAATTAAATTTCATAATATTAACACACCAGATTCATCACAAGTTTCAAAGAGAGTAAATATCCTTCACTGCAACTCACAGGAGAAATTTCTCATCACGAGCAATGATTTTCCATCACTGAACAGCCATAAATTTTCATAACACTGCCAATCCTTTCAGGTGATGAGGTATTTAATTTAAGAAACTTCTGTCCTACGAGGGTGGAAAAAAAATCTCAAATGCACCTTTTAAAGGTCCCTCCCCTTCACAGGAGAGAGCACTAAACAGAAAAAGAAGTAACACTTTTTCTTCCTCTTCTGGCCCTAGGAATAGCCTGCTCTCACTTACTTCTCCCAAGTGATGTGCTGGCTTCTCTAGCTTCCAACAAGTATCAAAAGGGGTTGAGGGCCTGAGGAGCTAGCTCACTGGGTAAAGCACTTGCCTCACAAGCATGAGACCTGAATTTATTCTCCAGAACCTAAATACTGGGTGTGACCGCATGTACCCATAATCCCAGCGCTGGGACATGCAGACAGAAGGATCCCTGCACACCCTGGAGTCAACCAGCCCAGCCAAGTTCATGAACTCCAGGCCAATGAGACACCCAGTCTCTGAAAGAGGAATAATGTTCCTGAGGCATCTGGGCCTCCAAGTGTGTGTATATGTGCACATGTACCTGCACACACATACAAATATATTCACACATAACACACACTTCAAAAAAAAAGCTAAATAAAAATAGTTGCCAAAGAGGTGGCTCCATGTATGAAGCCCTTGCCACTCAAGTGTGAAGATGTGAGTTTGGATCTCTAGCACCCATGTAAAAGCTGGGTTGGCATGACAGCCTGTCTGTAATCCCAACAGTCGAGAGAGAGAGAGAGAGAGAGAGAGAGAGAGAGAGAGAGAGAGAGAGAGAGAGAGAGAGGAAATCCTTGGGGCAAGATGGATGGTAGATAGCTGGCTCCAAATGAATCTCTCCCTCTCTCTCTCTCTCTCTCTCTCTCTCTCTCTCTTTCTCTCTCTCTCTCTCTCTTTCTCTCTCTCTCTCTCTCTGATTCTGACATGTTAGTCAAGTCAAGATATGGAACACAGGAAGAACAACTATCAGAGGTTAGTTCTTTCCACCCTTTTGAGGATGAAGAAAGAGAAATGACAAAGTCAAACTCAGCCTTCGGATTAGTTCTGGTGAGTTTCATCCGTCCAGAGCTGATGGAACTGATTAAATTGATCCAATTAGATAGAACTCTCCTGGCTAACCTGAGTTAGTTACAGTTAGGAAAGCCGAAGACAAATTCATTACTTTCATTGCTTTCAATGAAATGATCATTTGGACATTAAATTGAAAAAAGCAATGGTTTCAGAAGGCTGCCCTTATTCATTCTAAATAGATCCAAATCCTAATTAGCCTCCTCTAGTTGAAATCAGATGCAAGACAGCAACCACACATGAAATTCCTCATGGGCAGCTTCTCTGGCTGAGGTTAGCAGAGAGCTCTCATTCAGACATCAGAATCACCTGGCCTGGAAAACACAGGGGCCGGGCCCCACCTGGCTTTCTGATTGGGGAGGTCAGAGGAGGGGTTCGGTTAATTTGCATGCAGCCTGCCCACCTGTGAAACCCAGGGCCTTGCGCATGCTCTGCAGTCATTCTGAGCTATGTTACATTTACCGCCAGCTTTTGTTGTGTTTTCTTTTCTTTTCTGAGATGGGAACCTGCTATATTTTTTTTTGGGGGGGGGGAATGTGGTGTGTGTGTGTGTTGCATGCAGGTTGTGTACCCCATACATGGAGGCCAGAGCAGGGTGTCTAGCGCCCTCCTGCGTGGCTCTTCGGTCTCATATTCCTGAGAAAGAAGCTCTCCCTGAAGGTGGATGGCTAGAGAGCCTCGTGACCCTCCTGTCTCAGCCCCCTTCAACCCTGGGACTACAGGCATGTGCAGTCACACCCAGCTTTTTGTGTGGGTGCTTGGGATCAAACTCAGATCCTCAGGATTGCACAGAGCTCTGAGGGGCCCCAGCCACCTCCCAGGCCCCTTACTTTGCATTCCTCACAGGTCTCCCAGTTAAGACTGTTGATTTAGAGAAACTCTGCTTCAGATCAATGCATATTTGAAGGAAGTGATTTCAACCTAGCTCTGATAAACTTTTTTTTAAAAACCGTAAAATGAAATTGAATTAACTATTGGAAAGACAAACATTTTCTTGTGAACAGATATTCCAAACTAACAGTAAATAATATACAAAAAGAAACCACGGTTTTATTCAAAAGAGTCTCTGTGGTGACTATTCACGTTCTACCGTAGCAGAGAATAATAGTTCAAGAGCAAAGTCTAAGAGGGCCCATCTCAGATGTCTTCCCAGAGCCACTAAGTCTCGCTCTGATGAACTTTTAAAGTAATTAGGCCAAGCTGGGGTGATAGCTCAGTGATTAAAGGAACTTTCGTGAAAAGCCTGCTGGCCCAGCTTAGATTCCCTAGTCCCCATAAAGCCAGATGCACAAAATGGTGCATGCATCTGGAGTTAGTGTGCAGCAGCAAGAGGCCTGGTTTGTACCTCTCCCCTTCTCTGCTTGCAAATATATATATATATATATATATATATATATATATATATATATATATATATATATATTGCAAAATATATATATTGCAAATATATATATATATATATAATATGTGTGTGTGTGTGTGTGTGTGTGTCAAGCTGACCACCTTGGCTCATGTTGTTAATCCTGGCACTCAGGAAGGTGAGGTGAGGTAGGAGGATCCACCCTGGGCTACATATTCCAGGTCAGCCTCAAAAAAAAGTAATTAGGTAATTAGGAGTGATTTTCTTTCTTTTCCATGATTCAGACAAACTTCCATTAGCATAA
The DNA here is from genome assembly GCA_004024765.1 of Zapus hudsonius. Classification (NCBI taxonomy): domain Eukaryota; kingdom Metazoa; phylum Chordata; class Mammalia; order Rodentia; family Dipodidae; genus Zapus; species Zapus hudsonius. The sequence continues at coordinate 11,837 of PVHP010002239.1, read as the reverse complement.
GAATCCCTGGCAAAACAGTCTTCACTTGGCTATAGCTTAAAATTATTATTCTCAAATACCATGTTTCGTGAGTTGTGTTAAGAAAATGAGTCATCATTTAGTTAGCATATACTTCTACGAATGCATGGATTCAAACATCAGCTCAAAACTGAAAAATCATGTTATTTAATAACTGATGTCTAATTGTAAATGACATATTTATCCTAATGAATACGATGCGTTTGGATTGAGTCTGAGACTAGCAGTATAACTGTTGGCACTTGGGGCTGATGGAATGATCATCTTTTCTCTCCCGTAATGAAAAAACGTTATGATAATTCAAATATTGTACTTGCGCAATAATCACTGTAACTCTTGAAGCTTGCAAACTGTGACATTTACATCCTAAATTAGTATTCAAATCAAGACATTCAAGAAGTAAATTAACTCTATCCAACTACTACATCTGTATTTAAGAAATTGCCTCCAGGCAAATTTCACCATAACGCACAGTGGTTAGTTGTATTTCAGATGTAAAAAACTCAAAGTAGAAATACATGAAACACCCCATCAACTTGCCAGGCATGTTTCAATAAAAACAAGCCATTTTACTCACTTAACTGGCCTCTGAGTTATGTTTATTTTCACTTATAAATAATATCATCTTCTATGAACGGAGATACAGGGCGATGACTGCCTCTAAGTAGACACTGAACATTCTCATTTTTAAGAGTTCGCGCCACTGAAACAGTTGCAAGGGTTCCTCACTTACTTTCCCACTCAATCTGTCTGGTGTTTTCCAAAACTCCTGCCTGATTTTTCCAGCCCACTTCATGATTCTTTCCAGGTAGAAACATTGTCTAACTACTAGTATGTTGGGGTATGATCTCAACACAAGCAAACAGGAAATGATGCTGTTGGGGATTAGCTAGAAAGAACGATGCTACAAGTAAAAAAAAGAGCTCTTCAAAGTCTGAGGTTTTCATTTGTATACTGACTTTGGCTTTAGAACCAGAAGGACCCACATGTCCAAGTAACATCAGGAGAAACAGGAATCGATGGAGCCAGAGGAGGGCTTCCCACCCAAAAGATGCCAGCAGGATAAATACAATCCACTTTGATAGTCTTGAGACAAAGCAATGGGCTTCATGCATGTGTATGCATATGTGAAATGTGAGACATGTCTCCTCTGGATTTTCTCTTTAGATTTTCACACACACACACACACACACAAGGCATATCCAAACTTAGGCTGTATGCATCCCAGTACAGTTATGAATGCTACTCAACACGTTTGTAAATAACAACATCCTGTCAGATTGTCAAAAGGTTGTACATACACGTGCTAAGGGCCTAAAGTTGAGCCAGCATTTTGGATATTTTTTAATGAAGTCATTATCCTTTAAAGTTAATGTATCGTTTTAATTGCTATGACTTTATGGGAAGAGTGCCTACTTCTGGCCAAAAAACACTGTAGCGGTGACTGGATTTATTTCCTTTCCTCCATGCCCAAAACACCGATACACAGCACAGTGCATGACATCAGCCATTAGACAGACAGAGCTGGGCACTCCCACAAGCCATACCTGAATTAGGAAACTCGATAATTCAAGAAATTTGGAACATAGAATCCTGAAGGGTCTTGCTTCAGCAGTGGGGAGTAATGAGACCTACACTCAACCCAGAACCCGACCAACACAGCTTTAAAGCAAGATAGGAAAGGATCATCAAACAATTTCCAAGTAACTGTACTCCAAAACACACTTCAAGAATATTTGTTTGGGGCTGGAAAGATGGTTAGAGGTGCTTGCTTGCAAATCCTGACAGCTCAGGTTTGCTTCCCCAGTACCCACAAAAAACCAAATGCACACATGTGCCTGGAATTCATTTGCAGTAGAAGGTGACTCTGGCATGCCCATACTCTCTCTCAAATAAATAAATAAATAAATAAAAATAATATCTGTTTCATTAAATTATGTGTGTGGCGGGGGGAATACCAGATGCATGTACCACTTTTTGTTCAGTTTTACATGAGTGTCTGGGGAATTGAACCCTGGGCTGGCAAGCAAGCACCTTTAACCACTAGACAATCTCCTCAACCCCAAGAATATTTCTAGGAATAAAAAAAAAGACAATAGCCAACAAAGTAAAATTTTCATGTCATATCCAATAGAAAACAGCCAGGAAAAAAATCCTACAGTTGAGGAATTGGAACATTAGCACAAGGCCCTGACACTTCAAACAAACTAAACACTTAATTCCAACTATATAAAAAAGGAAAGTAACCTTGCCAGGCACAGAAAGCAGTGGGAAAATGGGACCCTTAATGAAGACAAAACCAACCCAGAACTAAAATCACTAAGAAATACTAGGTGACAACAGAAACCAGAACTGAGGCTCAGATTAAACTGTCACGGAGGTGCCCGCAGCCAACTCATCTGAGTAACCCAAAATTCTCTTTTTGAAGAAAATTTAAAACCACACAGAGATCCATTCTACTAACTTTGTATAATACATACTATCCCTAGACCATTAAAAATGGAGGAAAAGGAAAACTGAAAGTGATAGTTGAGATCCGAGTGACAAAACCAGGAAGACATCAAAATCCCAATGACCTGAACATTCTGGGGTCACTCACACTGCCAAGAGTCTCCTGTGCTACTTACTGGCCACTGTCCTCACCTGAGTGAAGCACCTGTCTTGAGCCTTCCTTATGTGAGGGTGTCATCTTTTGAGAAATACAGAGATCAAGGAGGAAATGTAATTCTTATTTAGGAAAAGTCAGATAAGGTTTTGATAGTGGTTCCTACGTGTGGTAGTTTGAATGTATGTATGTCTCTGTCGCAGTCAGTCACTCGCTGCTAGGATGAATCTCCAAACCAGGCACAGTTTATAGGAGGAAAGTATTTATTGAAGCTACAGATTCAGGGGAAGTTCCATAATGGCAAAAGGGGCTACAAGCCTCTGCAAGTCCAAACAGAGAGAGAAAAACCCATCACCAACACCACACACACACACACACACACACACACACACACACACACACGCAAATCACAAGCAAAGCAGGTGTGGGGGGGCTAAGGAGAGAAATCTCCTTCCCCTTTATATAACCTTAGGGCCAAGGTCTTGCAACCCTATCCCAGACTTAATGGCTTCCTGAGTCTCTTTCCTTCCTGCACTACCCACACTGAAAAGGAAGTTTGATTCTAGCTCTCCTGAGCATCCTTACATCCTGCCCCCTACTGAGAGGCTGCCTTCCTGTAAAAATCCTCAGAGACCCACCCAAGATAATTAAAAAGATCAAGTTGACAACAAAACCTAACCATCACAGTCCCACATAGACAAAGGTGTTTCATTAAAGCTTATAACTTAGATCTCCAGCCAGGTGGCTGGAGGATGTGACACTAGACTAGGGTCAGATCCTGGAGTCGAGCCCTGAGATGTCACTGGGGGTGATCTGAATTCCAGCCCAAAGGTGTAAGACAGCAGTGTGAGCACTGGGGTCCTACTTGCTGTGGTCTTGTGCTTACTGCTTTTGGGTTTGGCTGTTTGGTTGTTTCTCTCAGCTTGGATGTATGGAATTAGCACGTGCTGTCACTTATAGAACTTCCCTCCTTGGATCTATAAACGTAAAATAAACCTCTTTTTCCCATAGCTCTCTGGTTTGGATGTTCATCCCAGGACCTTGGAACTCTGCCTCATTTCCTTCCCTACATGGTCTCATTAGCACATATAGATGGACCAATGCAGTAGAATACATTTCATCTATGAAAAATATCTATCTTGGCCCATTAATTAAGCATAGAGGTATGTAGTTGAGTCACAGCTTCTCAGAAATCAGCAATCCTATTATCTTGCTCATGTTCACATTTTCTTCTCTATTCAAAAGAAGCATCTGTGACAATCTGTATTTCTGTGCTTTTCTTGTCTCTCTTCATAAATGCATGCCTCAAAAATCCACAGGAAAGGGGGTTACTCACCAGGGCAAGATGCTATTCCAGGGCGGCTGTCTGGAGGGGACAAACCAGTGGAAGATGGCAGAGAAAACAGGAGACCCAAGATCTATCAATAACATAAGAAGATAGCCGATGCCCACCACATGCTTTCCACCTCTACCGCATTTTCCAGGGCTTAGGAGAAATTGCAGAGGAAGGGTCAACATGAACACTGCTCTTATGGCTAGCCTGACAACCAGCTCCAGGGTGATGGTGACAGATGTGGTGATCAATCAAAACCTACCAAAGCAGAAATCCAGAGGCTACAAAGAACTCAACACTAAATTAGACTGCCAATAGGTCTGTCATGGCTCAGGGAACATTGCAGAAGAAGGGGCAGAAAGATTATAAGAGCCACAGAGTGGGTAGGTATGTCCTGAGACACAGTCCCCCACTACTGGCTGAGGCCTTCAATTAACCCATAGTGAATATCAACCCCACTGAGGAGAGACCCGGGATAACAGGAGCTGGGGCAAAGAGCTACAAGAGTATATCCATATATATATATAATATATATATTATATATACGTATATAATATATATATATATATAATTTTTTAATCCCCTGGAGGGCTTATGGAAACACAAGTGTCTCAGCCCTGACTGAAGCAGATCTGTGATAGAGCCCAAGAATTTGCAGTTGTAAGAAGTTCTGGGTGATGCTGATCTGATGCTGCCAGTGTGGGGACCACACATTGGAAATTAATATCCTAGAAAACGTATTAAAGCTCTTCTATCAAACCTGGTCTTGCAGGAGCGACTCAAGCACCACAATTTTCAGTAAGTTATTAAATGCCATGAATTCATTGGAAAAATACAGAGCCCTTCCATATTTGCTACTTTTGTATTAGTGTGGCCATGAAATCCGACAGAAGCAACTTGAGAGATGCTGTGTCCTAATATGTCAGGACAGGAAACATTTTGTCCATTCTGTCCCATTCTTGGTAATATTTACTTGGAAAAGTTGGCTGAGGTGGTAACTGATGGTGTGTTTTTTTTTCCACTCTAAAGTTGCTCTGTGTACTTTCTTAATTTGTTGGAGGGGAATTTGGGACTAGGTAAATATCCCATTCCTTAACAAACTTCCCCTTACTAGTGCCACCCACTGACAACTGTGGAATACTGAGCAGACTGAATGACCACTCAGATGAGTGCAAAATAAAGGTTTGCGCAGGTCCTGATCCATCTCAGGGACTGAGCATATCATATTCATTGGTGCCACATTACAGATTTCAGGGTGTGTTTTTAAGAAATTCAGTGATCAAAGGGCAATGTGACTCTTTTCTAGGGCAAGTCAGATAAAGGTTTGTTAATGGAATCCTATACCTCCTTTCTTCCCAATACAATATAACCATGCATATAGATGAGCCAAGTGACAATATTTAGGGTTCACAGACCAATTTTTAAATACATTTATTTAAAAAATAACATGCATCAATTTATTTTCTTATATTTAATACTTACAAAGATAGATAGATAGATAGATAGATAGATAGATAGATAGATAGATAGATAGATAGATACCAGAGGAAATGTAAAATAGAGTAACAAATGAAGACAGTACTTAAATCTCTTCTCCTGGACACTTTTTGGAAAATTCCTAGGGAGCAATGGGCCATTAGATTTTGGCCTTTGGTAATGAAAATGCCATTTTATAGATCAAAAAATGGTCATGCAGAAGCAGACTCATGCACCTGCTGGCTTCCTACAATTGTAGTGCTCAAGTCAGATGACCCCCTGGTCATGGAGGATACAGAGTCCAGCAACCCATGCAGCATTACAAGGAAGGTGGACAAATATGACCCTAGCTTCCTTTCACATCACAGGGGCACATGTTGTCATGAATGCTTTATGCACAGTCCTCTTTTAGACAGAGTCAGAAAAGGGACTTCTCTGCTTCTGAAATATAATGGACCTCCTTCTTTCACACTACTACGGAATTGTTATTTATCCCTTTGACTTGAATACTTGAGAGCAGGGCACTTGGGCATAAAGAGAGGTGATACTAAAAGCTAGAGAATGTGTAGATATGCAAGTGACAAAATAAAAAAAACTTAAAGCTGGCTACAGGAGAGCTGGGGATGGTGCAATAGTAGAGTTTTTGCCAATAAGTTCAAGACCCAGAATTCAATCACAGAAAACACACACACACACACACACACACACACACACACACACACACACACCCCAAACCTATCTACAAGAAAAAAAATCATATTTTACCTCAATATTGGCTGAACCCAAATACTTAAGATATACTCTGAAAGACTTCAATGGTAAGAGATCATCAAGTGACTTTAACATTTTTATATCATAACCGTTGCCTTCTAACGAGATTTACAGATTAACCGACAGTGCAAAGTACTTTAAGTTCCTCAAAAAAGCAAAAAAAAACCTTTACCTCAAAAAAGCAAAACAAACAAACAAACAAACAAATAAATAATTCAAAATAAAGAACTAAAAAAAAGTGAAAATTAAGAACTGGCCTAGGACAATGGAACAGTGGCGAAAGCACATGCCACACAAATGTGAGTGAGCTTGCCATCCCAGAACCTCTGTAAAAGCTGAATGCTGAAGCCGGAGCAGCTGTAATTCCAGCAGAAACAGGAGAATCTTCTGGAAGCTTGTGCACCAGCTAGTCTGGTAAACATGGTACTGGACAGGGAGAGATCCTGCCTCCAAGAAGGTCGAAGGCAAAGACGGACAGCTGAAGTTTTCCTCACACACACCATGTCACACATGCATCTACACTCACACACATGAACATGGACACAGCAAAAGAAAGAGAGAGAAGATAGAGAAGCCAGTCCAGTATGTGTGCATGTGTGTCATCCCTTGGGAGGCAGATACAAGAGGACCATCGTTTGAGGTCTGCCTGGGCTGATTGGTGAGATCCTGTCTCAAAAGAAAAACCAAAAAACCACAAGGAATTTGGCTCAGTGGTAGAGTGCAAGCTCTGAGTGTGATCCCAGGCAGAGAAGGCAGGAGGGAGGGGAGGGAGGATGCGAGGAGATGCAGAAATGCCTCACTCCAGGTTGAGCCTACTGACTTCCTACGTAGAAAACTGGATTTCTAAATACACATCACAAGCTGTAGTTAGCAAATTCAAACACTATAAAACAAATGTTTGATTTTTTTTATTTAAATCGTGCTGTTGGGACTAATTTTGCCAATTTGAAGGTTATTCCTAAATAACCCAATCCCCATTTACACTGCTAACTAGCTCTTTAGTACATCCGCAAATAGAACATATTACATTTCCCGTCGTCTAACAACTTTCCCATTAGCTACAGTAAATACTCTGCACTTTGGTCACCCATCAGTTCCCCATAGAGTTATGGGTTATAAGTTTAATTGTTTCATTTGCATATCCAGCTGAGGTAAATTAGAAAAAGTCGCCACACTCATTACACTTTATTACATTACAAACACAGATGTCTGTTATCCTAGACCTGCTTAACCTTGACCTAAAGAAAGAGATTAGAGGAATACAGTGTGAAAACACACACTGTTTGTTCACTTGGCTTCTCACATCTCAACTATGTTGAATTTCCTAGCAAACGAGAGAACTCTCGGTTTTGAATTGACAGGTTATCCTTGAAAAAAAATTACGCTCATCGGGTATTGCAGCTTTCCTTAGTTATGAATTATCTGTTAAGAAATTTTTAGATATTAATTCCCTGAACATAACTGGACATAAACGAGATATCTTTGTAAAGCGTAACCTTACCCCAAGAATTAACAAATGGAACTATATGAAATTAATTAATAAGTTTCTGGCAGCAAAGGAAGCCATCAGCAAAGTGAACAGCCTACAGAATGGGAGAAAATCTCCATCCACCAGCTATACTTCAGACAGGGAACTAATATACAGAATATAAAAAAGCTGTAAAAATTAAACACTAAAACATCAAGATATTAGAAAGATGGCTCAGCAGTTAAAGGCACTTGTTTGACAGCCTGGGTTCTATTCCCTAGTACCCACTTAAAGCCAAAGTGGCCCATGGGCACATGTCTGGAATTCAGTTTCAGTAGCAATCTCTCTCTCTCTCTCTCTCTCTCTCTCTCTCTCTCTCTCTCTCTCTCTCTCTCTCTCTCTCTCCTTACAATTAAAAAAATCAAAACAGCCAATCACCAATTGGACTAATTAAACAAACAGATAATTGAAAAAAGAAACATAAATAGATAAGAAGTAGCTGAAAAAAAGGTTTAACAGCCCTAACCATCAGAGAAATGCAAATTGAAACCACTTTGAGATACCACCTCGCCCCAGTCAGAATGGTTATTCTAATGGTTGATCTCTGGATGACAACTCGTCAGGATTTAGAATCACCAGGAAAACATATCTATGGTCCTGTCAGTGAGGGGTTATCTAGACTAACTTCGGTGAGGTGAGAGGACGCACCCAATGGTGGGGGGACTATCCCATGGGCTAGGTGGTATAAACAGGAGAAAGCTGCCTGAGCATTCAGCATTCATTACTCACTACTTCCTTCCTGCTGATATGATGATGCGATCGATGCAGACTTCCTGCTCCTGGTATGCTTGCCCACCATGATGGTCTCTAGCCTCTGAAATTGTAAACTGAGTTAAACCCATTTCTTTCCATAAACTGCTTCTGCTGGGTATTTTGTCCCAGCAACTAGAAAGTTATTGATATAGTTATCATCAATAACTGTATCATCAAGCTGACAATAAAAGCTGGCAAGGGCTTGGGGACAAAGGAACTCTTGCTCGCTGCTAATGGGGGATGGCAAACTAATGCAGCCATGAGGAAAGTGAATGTGGAGGGTTCTCGGAAAATTAGAAACAACTGCTGTCAGAGCAGCTCCACCACTCCTGGGAATGTATCCAAGGGCTCCATATTCTACCACAGAGATATATGCTCTGTTCTAGGTAATGGTAAGGAAATGGAACCAGCCTAGATGTCCATCACCAGAAAAATGGACAATGAAAATATGCTGCACAGTTGAATTTTTCTCAGCAGTAAATAAAAATGAAGTTATAGAATTTGTAGGAAAAAAATGTATGGGTCTACCTGGCAAGAGATGAGCCACCATAGCCATATCATGGAGGATCCATATGGAACCCTGCAGAGAATGACTGAACGAACAAGGGACCCACAGCCAGAGCCCATCAACACAGGATAAGCCAGTGTGACAGAAACCAACGATTTTCAACACAAAGCCCCCTAAGCTCACAACATTAAAGCAGCCTTAATACTCACCCACCACAACTCAGAGAACTGAGTGGAAGAGGGGGAAGAAAGATTGTGAGAGCCGTGGTGGGGGAGACTATCCAGAGGCATGGCACCCCTCAGTATCAACACACTTGGGCCAGGAGAACCAGGCTGAGTACTAGGCTATCCATGGTCCCCTGCCACAAGGACTGATCCAGACGACCCATGGAAGAGGACATCCAGCTGATTGGAGATGGGGAGGGGGGGCTTTGGGGAATTGGGGATAACAACTCATTGTCTGCCCACTAAATAATGTAACTCATTATGGACAATAAATATATATTTTAAAAAAAGTAAAGCAAAACAGAAAAAAAATGGATAGATCTAAAAAAGTATATTTAGTGAAGTGACCCAAACTCAAAAAGATCAAAACTTCATGTTCTTTCTCACATACAAATCCTAGCTTTATATATGGAGAAAAACGTGGATGAAAGCCTAAAAAATTAGAAAGAAGACCAAGAGAGAATTAAAAAAGATCAGAGGAAGGGGGCAGCAAAAGGACAGGTATGGCGCTGGGGAGATGGGTTAGAGGTTAAAGGTTCTTGCTTGCAAAAGCCTGGCTGCACAGGTTTGGCCCAGGTTCAAATCTCCAGGGCCCACATAAAGCCAGATACACAAAGTGGCTATCACAAAGTGGCTCATGCATCTGGGTTGTGTTTGTAATGGCAAAAGGCCCTAGCATTCATTCATTCTCTCTCTCTCCCTCCCTCCCTCCCTCCCTCCTTCCCTCCATCCATCCATCCAAATAAATAGATTATTTTTTTAAAAGGACACACGGGCATATTTGATGTGAAAGCAGGAGATGGGGGAGGATAAAAGGAGAAATAGGAGAATGGGGGAGAGGAGTGGAGAGGAGAATCAACTAAACCAAATTGTGTTTGAAAATGCCATGATATCCAATACTCTGTATGCTAATTTTAAACAAATTACCATATCTGAAAAAATGTTGTTTTCCCTGGAAGAGGATAACCACCCTTCAAAGCTGGTGCATCCAGCTCACACAGTTATAGACAGAGAGGGATGATCTAGATTAGGTCAGCCTCTGGGCATGTCTGTTAGGTTACTAGACGTGGGAAGGCCCACCTTACCTGTGGGTGGCACCATTTCATGGGCTGGGGTCCTGGTTTGTATAAAAAAGAGAAGACGGGCTGAGCACCACATTTACCCACTCTGTCTCGTCACTGTGGATTGAATGTGACCTGCTGCCTCCAGCTCCTACCCCCTGCCTTCTGCACCATGATGAACTGTAACCTAAAACTAGACACTGAAAGAAACTCTTCAACTGATTGTCAATTATTTTGTAACAGCAATAAGAAGGCAACTAATACAACATATAAATCAAAAATTCAAAGAAAAGTTAATTTGAAGAAATACCTTTAAACCAAAAAGTAAAAATCAGCTAAAACAGTATTATGTGATAGTACGTAAGATTTGAAGAAATCCTGATGGTAAACCTCTAAAAGTCAAACCCAACAAACAAACCATTTACAAGTCCAAGTACAAAGGGGATGCAAATCCACTTGGCTTCACACTCAAGTAAAGACTGCATTATAAAGTTACCACATTGGGGGCTGGAGAGATCGCTCAGTGTTTAAGGCACCTGTCGGCAAAGCCTAAGGACCCAAGTTTGATTCCCCAGTACCCACATGAAGGTGGCACATGCATCTGGAATTAGTTTGTAGTGGCTGGAGGCCCTGGTGCACCCATTCTCTTGTCTATCAGCCTCATTCTCTCGCTCTCTCTCATAAATAAATAAATAAATAAATAAATAAATAAATAAATAAATAAATAAATAACATATGGTTTACAGAATGTCCTTGAGCTAAAGGCTTGGGCCCTCAGCCTGTCACTACTGGACAGCGGGGAGAATCTTCAAGAGGCAGATCCTAACAGGAAGTCTTAGGTTACGGGGACTTAGTACTTTGTGCACTACCCGAGATGCACAGACTGGTTCCACCATTCATTCCCATCATAATATAGTATATTATTAAGTGCCCAAATCAACTGTCCAGTTGCTCATGGATAGAAACCTCACAAACTGTGAATGAGGATAAAATCTTCATCTTTTTATATTGATTTAGCTTCAGGTATTTGTTAGGATACCAGAAAGATGACTAAAGCAAAGGGACATGAGACTACCTATATCCAGAGAGATGAACTTTCAACATAGACACATGGCTGGGCATGGTGGCCACACCTTTAATCCCAGCACTTGGGAGGCAAAGGTAAGAAGATCGACATGAGTTCAAGGACATCCTGAGACTACATTGTGAATTTCAGGTCAGCCTAAGCTAGAGTGAGGCCTTACCTTGAAAAAAAAATAAGATAGAAACACAAAGATGGGGACCTCCAAGAGGTAAAGCCAAGAAGAAGATACGGTAAAGTAGATTACAAAGTAAGTTGATTCAAAAATTAACTTACATAACATGTTCAAAGTTCACATCCCAGAGAGAAAACTATATGGATAAACAAGAAAAGAGTTCGATAAAACAAAAATGGTGGTCTATCATTACATCTAAGATATATTTACCGTGAAGATATGCAAGTTTAAACTTCAGGGTCCTTCACTTACACCTCTCCTACCCAGAGCCTTGGGAAGGGCAGAGAAAATATCCTAGCTTTGT
>PVHP010002238.1:0-93291 GCA_004024765.1 Zapus hudsonius | reverse complement strand
ACTAAGCCAGGGTGTGCCTCCAAAGGCCCACAAAGGCTTTCGCCCCCAACATGCTAGCTTTCTCCTCTTGGCACAGTCCAGGGACCCAGCCCAGGGGATGGTGCCATCCAGAGTTAGGGTGGGTCCTTTGCCTCAATTAACCTAATCTAAAGAATTCCTCAAGACATGACCAGCGGTTTATTTCCACAGTGACTCTAAATCTTTTCCAGTTGACAGTCAGAGATTAACTATCACAAGTAGTCTAGGTCTCAAAGGACCAATCATCTTCATTCATTAGCTTTGTTTGTTTGCTTGCTTGCTTGTTTCCACAGAACTGGGGATCAAACCCAGGACATCCTCCTGCATGCTAAACAAGCTCCCTACCACTGAGTTACATCCAGTCTTTCATTGAATGTTTTCATATGTAGAACTGAAGAGCTGGCTCTTATATACCTACATATATCTATATCCATACATATACCTTCTTGTATGTATGCACATGTGCACATCGGCATGCACACATTGCAGTTGTGTCCCTGTAATAAACTTTTTATTTTTCATGGCTTTTTAAAATTGCATTGCTATCTTGGGATTTTTTTTCCCTTCATTTTGTATGCCATGCCCAGACCTTATCATCTATTAAATTGCAAGAAATGTAAATTGAGCTGCTTTTCAACATATGTCAAACTTTATTAATGTATTTAATAGAAATTATAAGGAATAAAATCAGTTTTTCCTTAATATGAGGTCCTTATATTCAACATTGACAAACGTCAAAATTAATAATGAGCCAAAAAATCATTTATGATACTAAAATAATCAAATAAATAAAAACAGGGCTCACTTTATTAGAAATTTACTATTTTCAGCATCTATTTATCAGAGCCACTGGTCCAGAAATTGCTGTAAATTCTTGAAAAATAGGAACTTTTTTTCCTGTAAAAATTCCCATCATTTCACAAACTGCAGTGTCATTTTCCGAGAAAAGAATGTAGTGATTGATTATCCAGAGTGCTATGGTGACAAAGTAAACCAACCAAATAGCTGGAAAATTGTGTGTAATCATATAGCATCACATAGGTGTTGTGCTGAGCACAGCCATTAGAATTAAATCGTGCCTTTCTAATCACCCCCTGCTGGTACTTCCTGTTCACCCCAATCCTTCATCTCCAGGGTAGAGAGGTGTCTGTGGTCACTCCTTCCCCTCCAGTGCTATCAACTCCATTCTTGTTACCCAAAAGCACTGTAGTGGATCCAGAGCAAACTAATTCAGCCAAAGATTGCAAAGTGTACACATTCCAGTGTCTCACATCCCTCACTTACGGCACCTTCCCAGAGAAGGATTTAATTCTTGAGAAATTATAAACAAATAGAGAGAATGAAGGATGGAAAATAGGCAAAAAGAAAAGGAGAATGTCTTCTCTCTTAAGGAGCTGATATTCTAGGTTGCAAGGACAGACATCCCTGTGAAAGCTTGAGAACAATTCCACAGGAATTCAGCCAGTGTCAAAATACCAGTGCACAAATTGAATACATGAGTCATGAGGGACAATAAAGGAGTGATCAAATTATCCTGGTTATTAGTGGACTAAATCGAGTCATAAGAACAGAAGGGGCTACCCAAACCACCCCAGAGATGATTATCATTCCTGTAATTATTCATAGAACCTGACCCTTTCTCCTAATCATCGGAGGAATCGTCCTGTGTTTATCTCCTACAATGCTTTAGACTCTAAGGAGGCTTTGTTAGATGGCTGAGCTCCTCTTTCCTTTATTAATTGGTTTCCACACTTTGTAGGCTATCCTGTGTTCTGAATTGGGATGAGGATTTTAGGTTCTTAATGTGGGGACATGTAGCCAGGCAGAATCAATTCCTGTCACTCACACACAAATACAGAGGAATGGGATTATAGATCAGGGTGAAGCTGTGATGCTTTAATCTTAAAATCAATACAGAAAAGGAAGTTGAACTTGTGGGGATTCCACAGAGACTGTCATTTGGTTTCCTATGAGGTTTGCCTTCCAGAATATAATACCCGTTCCTTCTCACCTAATTATTTTACTGGGGAGAGGGGGAAGGGAAAGAAAACAGAAACCTCTACCCCCAAATCATCTCTGGTAAGCATGCAGATGTAGCTAGTAACTTAAGCTAATCCTCCATCATGCTGAGAAAAGCTGTGTGGCTTTATCCTTTCTTTTTATTTTCAGACGAGATCGGGCGGGTTCAGGGTGGTATGGCCATAGACTCCTTTCTTTTTATTTTCAGAAAAAAAAAATTAGCTAAAACCCTGTCTCCCATAGTCTGGTATTAAGTATAATAAAATGCCTGTGATTCCTTTCTGGGTCACTGGAAGAATAGGAAAAAAAAACATTTTTTAACGTTCTATAGTTAAGTATGCTGTAGCTTGTGTGATTTTATATAAATAAATGATCAACACACTCTTTATTGACCAAAAGATTCAGGGCTGCTAAGCATGCGATGAATATTTACTTCTTCCTTATAATTCTGCTCCTTTTGAAAGAGGCATGAACTAATGTCTTAAATAAACCAGTCTTTCTAAATCAAAGGTTTAGGGTTTATTGAATATGCTTCTTTTTAGAAATAGTATTGATCTGTTGCCCAGCACTATCTGTCTCTGTCTGTAAGTAGGGTTATTATTTTCCCCTTGGAAAGTTCTCCAGTTCAGCTTACAGATATGCCAATATGCTCCAGTCTGTGTCGGCCCTAATTCAATGGTACCAATGATACTGGTACCTTAGGACTGGGCTGGTCCCCAAGAACACATTTGGTGTTAAAGGCTTGTTCTGAATGGAGCTGTTGAAAGGGTGTGTAAGCCCTAAGAGGTAGAGCCTAGTGTGAGGTCTTCAGGACACTGGGACATGACCTTGAAGGAGACAATGGAGCCTCTAGCTCTGTCCTCTTCTCTGTGGCTCTGGCCCTGAGTTGAGTGGTTTTGCTCCAGTTTGTGCTTCTGCCATTCCATGCTCTTCAAGACACTGCGGGCATGACCTTGAAGGAGACAGTGGAGCCCCCAGCTCTGTCCTCCAGTATATGCTGTGCATCAGTGTGTGCTTCTGCCATGCCATACTGCCTCTGCACAGAGCCAAATCAGCTCACCAGGTAGTTGTGATCACAACTACCTTTCTCTCCATTATCTGTTGCAGTAACAGCAAGTAGTCTGGCACAAATATGAACCACTGTGAACTCATGAGAAAATAATTGGGCCATGGGCAAGAGATCTCAAGGCTAGCTCTGAGGCAGAACAGTGCACTGAACAGAGCCAAGCCTGAGCCCTTGCTTTGTTTCATGACTAAACCTCTTGACTCCTCTTTTGAACTGGAGGTGAGAGGGTCTACCTGATAGGAATATTAACTTGAGCAAAGGGCTCCATATCATACCCTGGAATTGTAAGAACCCATACATGTTCATGATGATCAGGCCTATGAGACATGACACATGTCATACATTTGCAAACACTCCACACAACGTAAGATACAAATTCCAGGTCTGTCTTTGAGGAGGGTTATTATTTTCCCCTTGGAAAATTCTCCAGTTCAGCTTTCAGATATGCCAAAATCTGAATAGACTGACAGTTGTAAGCTTAAATTGTAGTCAGCATTTTCTTGTGCTGCCTGTCATAGGTCCCTGCTCTCCAGGCAGAGTCCTGGAGGTGATAAATAAGGCTCCCGTTGACTCACCTTTTCTTGCTAAAAACCCTCAGTCATGCCACTTAAGGTGGTACAAGGCTGAATCCAGCATTTGGGAGGGAGATCAGGAAGAGCATGAGCTTAAGACCAACTTGGGCTACATAGCAAGTCCCAGACACCAAGCCTAGGCACTGAGTGAGAATGTGAGAATGTGTCTCCAAAGGTGGGGGGGGTGCTGGAGATGGGTCTACAGCTCGGTGGTAAAGTGATTGCCTAATATATGCAGTCCTGGATTCTATCCCCAGCACTATTTTAATAAATGAAAACAGCCCAGAGACATCTAGTCAGTGCCACAAATTCCATGAAATCAATTTGAAAATCCTTATCCTATCTCATTCCCGAGAAAATGCCTTCCCCGGAAGACAGACCTTATATAAGATGTTTACTTTTTTATCAATTTGAGTCCATACTTTTAAATGCCACATCCTAAAGAAAGGGTCTTAAATGGCTCTATCCTATGTCCTGCACACTGCTTGAGTGCAGAAATCTCAAGTGTTTCTTTCATTTGTTTCCAGAGCACCATCATCGTGGAGAAGACAGTGCAAGACCTCATGAACCTGATGCAGGACTTGAGTGCATATTCTGATCAGTTCCTCAACATGGTGTGTGTGAAGCTCCAGGAATACAAGGACACCTGCTCTGCAGCCTACAGGTAGAGCTTGATGAAGAACCGAGAGGCTCGCTTTGGAACCTGGTGTTCTGACTGGCCCAAGTTCCACCATTAAAGAATAGAATCCCTCTTGAATTTATCAAGGGGCCTGATGAGACAGGTACCACAGAAAGCCTCCACGATCACTGCCTAGTCATCATAGTGACAGAGGGAATGAAAGGGACAGGGCACAGAGACCCTTAAGACTGCCATCGAATGGCTCAGTTGACATTGTCAGCCTTGATTTTTGTAGAAGCCTCTTCACATTTGAAGTCCTCAGGAAATGTGGGATCTTTATTAGTCCACCTGGTGGGTGAAAAGATCCTGATAATAGAGCAATTTGAAGCTCTTAATAATCTATGGAGAATTTCTTTTCATTCCGACAAATATATTTCTCGTGATGTTTGATTTCCTGCTGTCATGAAAGGACAGTTACTTCTATTTTCAACAGCAGTGGAAATGAAAAACCAATGTTACAAACTTGAAACCTGTTTGTTATACCTCATTTTTTTGTTTTGTTTTGCTTTGCTTTTTTCCTCAGTAAGCTCATGGAAAAGAGCTTAGCACTTCTCATAGAAAGCTAATGATAGGAGCAAATTATGGCCTGTCGGCAAGACGTGAAACAATTACAGGTGAAAAAAATGTGCAATAAAATACAAATTTATATGAGCTATGTACTTAAGGCCAGAGAAGTGCCATGCAGGGTATAACCAGGTGCTACTTGTATGACACAGCCTGCAAGGGGGGAAAGGAGAAAGTCCGAGGAAGACAGGATGGCTGCAGGTAGGCATGATTTTGCAAGAGTGTGTTGGATAAATGACATTTGTGGAGTGGAGAGAATAATAAGGACTTAGAAGGTGTGGAGACGACACACTAACATAGTGTCCGGTATTTGCAGGGTCAGGTAGAAGGTAGTAGGAAGTAATGGAGTGCAGGAAGAGAAACACCAACCCACAAAAGGCTGAAAAGAAGACTTTGGAATTTTGCTGTTGTCTAGCAGTTGACGAGCCATTCTAAGTGAAGAAGCAGTGTTTAGAGAAAATTAATCTGACAGAGTGATACTACACAGATTGATGTTAATCTTCCTGTGTCCGGCAGCGTTACTTCCCCTAGTCATATGGATCATTTATAAAAGAAACCCAGCAATCACATTGAGCTGTGTGCTCAAGAACATTTTACTTTCTGTGTTCAGTAGTTAATCATCAAAAATGTTAATATGATTAGATTAAAGTCACATTTTGATAACTGGCTGAGGAGATGGCTCAGCAGGTAGGAGTGCTTGCTACACAGTGTGAGGACCTCAGTGTGAGCCTAGCACCTGTGTACCAGACTGCCCACATACCCCTCTAGCTCCAGTGCCAAGGAAAGAAGACCAGAATATCGCTGAGGCATACTAGTCAGCCAAAAAAATAAAACGAAAAACCAGTAGCTCCAGGGAAAGGCTCTGTCTCAAGGAAATAAGGTGAATATGGCCTCACATCAAAAATAATAATGTTTTAATTAATTATGTATCAAATAATTATAATTCAAAAAAGTTTAAATTTTCTCTTATAGTAACAAAAATCCCAAATTTCTAATTTTTTTTCTAATTTTTAAAATAAGACTTTATACAAATCTTTGCAGAAATTTATAATCTAGTAACCAAATGCTTTCAGATATAAAACTATATCCCATTACAATAAAATTCAGAGAAGAAATAAAATATAAATAGTAATTCAAAGAGTAAAAAGAAAAATAACTACTGGTAATAAAACTTTTACATATATATTGTAAATATCTGACAGGATATATAAAATCCCAATGATATTGAAATTTCATTGAATATATTTTTTACTTGATAAATAATCTTTAAATATACTTGTAGTCCAATGACATGTTTTGATATTTCACATGATAAAGTGATTAAGTCAAGTTCATAGACATGATTTTTTGTGTTTTGTTTTTTAAGGTAGGGTCTCACTCTAGCTCAGGCTGACCTGGAATTCCTGATGCAGTTTCAGGCTGGCCTCAAGCTCACAGCAGTCCTCTTACCTCTGCCTCTGA
This sequence comes from Zapus hudsonius, assembly GCA_004024765.1. Taxonomy (NCBI): domain Eukaryota; kingdom Metazoa; phylum Chordata; class Mammalia; order Rodentia; family Dipodidae; genus Zapus; species Zapus hudsonius. The sequence continues at coordinate 86,912 of PVHP010002238.1, read as the reverse complement.
AATGCTGGGCATGGATATACCTTGTCTTGCTTATTTACCTTTTTTGTCTATGAGGTGTGAACATTAAAAATCTACTCTTAGCAATTTTGAAATAGGCGTTAGATTATTAACTCTCTTCACCCTGCCATGCAGTGGATCTCCAAGTGTGCATTCTGTCTAGTGGAAACTCCACACTCTGACCAACATCCCACCCTGTGCCCAGCCTCAGGCCACGATCCTGCTCTCTACGTCTCTCACTTGTTAAAATTCTGTATGTGAGCAAAACTATGAGGCATTACTGTGCCTCTTCATTGGAACTAATTAAATACTGATTTTAAAAAATGTTACTATTTATAATATGCCAAAACAATGTCTTTTACATTGTCTTTTTTATAAACTCATACCAAAAACAATTAGACTCAACTTTAAAAATGTAAAGAGGAAAATAAAAATTTTCAAAATTACTTTAATGGATACACAAATGACAATTAGTAAAACCACTGATCTAGGATATTTGTCTCAGATTAGAATTTCTGGGTCTAACATGTCCTATCGTCAGTTTTGTAAAATAAATTTCCAAGTGGTTGTACTAATGTCTCATTTATTAAATGAGAATTTTAAAACACTTTCAATATTAAAATTAAAATAATGAAAACATTTTAATATATTTATGTAACATTAAACATTCACTTTCATGTTTATATTGAGCCTCTGTTAAAGATATAACATCATAGGTACCAAATAATATCTCACAAATAATAACAATGAATATTATTTGCAGTAGAGATGTTGAAACAATAAAAGGTAAAGTTGACTCTAGGCTCTTTTTCTGGTGGCTCTCTCTTTTTATAGTGTTGCTGTTCTAATTCAACAGGAAAGTTTTAAGTTTCTATAGCATGGTACCATATTCATCGGAAGTGATCTTTTCCTATAGATGTAAGAAGTAACTGGGAGCTGTTCTGTATTAGTCAGCCTGATGTTACTATAACAAAATACTTAAGATTTATTTGACTCACAATTCTGAAGTTTTAGCCCAAGATCAGACTGCCACATTGCTTTGGGCTTCTGACAAAGGTTGGCAGGTCAGGGTGGGATCTCGTGCCATGGGGGCCGGGGGGGGGGGGGGGATCACAAGAACAGTTTTGCTTGCTGTGTTCCCTCCTCTTCCTGTAGGAATTGAATTATTCCTCTCATTTATATTTGTCAGGAAACTTGTGTCTTTTAGAACATAGTCATTGCTCTGTTGTTTTATCATGGCTTATTTTGTTCAAAACTATCTCGATTCTCTCTCATGAAGTCTGGGTCACCTTTGCCACACATACCCCACCCCAAGGCCAAAGTCTCCAGAATCCTGTTAACTTCTGGTTTCCACATGTGGGGAATGATGGAATGATCTCCTGTGGCTGGGGAGTGATCTCCTGTGGCCGGGGAGTTATCTCCTGTGGCTGGGGAGTAATCCTGTGGCTGGGGAGTGATCCTATAACTGCCAAGCTGCTAGTCTACCTTGAATTTATCACTAGGTTTGGAAAAACATTTCTGTTCATTGAAGGCAAATAAAAGGAAAACTCATATTCATGCTATTGCATGCACACAACACACAACTCCTCTTACATAACAATGTTGTTCAAGTCTAGGGAAAGCATGCTTTCTTTTTCCAGGAGTGGGAAGATGCCGAGTGTCCTTACTTCCTCTCTGCCAGCTCGTTGCCCTCCCCCTATTGGCACCTGCTGAAGAGTAATTAGGACAGTCCTAATTTGGACAGTCAAATCCTGATTACAGTGAGAGGAAAAACAGGAAATGTTCTAGTTTTGCTGCAGCAAATGTCTGACTTAAATAGAAAGCCATATACAATTCAAATGATCCAAAATGATATAACACTGGGGAGAGAACAGGAGACCTTGGATCTGATTTCCCTCCCATTGGTTCTCAGCAGGTCTCCATCACAGCGGCCATGGGATCCCCAAGCCCACAATGCCCTCTGCTGAGAATCAGTGGGCATTGAGTTTTCCAGGAGCACTGAGCGGCTGCTCAAGGTTAAAGAGCTGGGGAGAGTCAACAGCTTTTCTCACCCAGTGTGCACTGCACCCTGGAGAGCCAGGCTATGCTGTGTGATGATGTCATGGGACATGTTTTGCATACAGATGTTCCCTCAAGGGAAATGAGGGCTAGAAGTCTTTTCTTAATGAGTCACATCCCTTGGAGCATCAAGGAAAACCCAGCTGTGCATTTTGCATTCTGGCACATTGCATTTTCCATCAGGCAGTTGGGCTATTTGCTACTGCAATTTAAATGTTCTCTCTCCCCTTCCTTGTGTCCGTTGTCCAGAAGTGCAACCAGCAGCCCATGTGTTGCCAAAAAATAATTTAATCATTAGAAATCATTGTTTTCTGAAGTTTCTATTAGTTCTAATTTAGCAGCTGTTCATTACGTTTTTCTTTCAGTGGCTGGTACAAACAGAACACACACACATAATTCACTAAAGCACTGCACCTGGTAGAGAATAAGATAAAACCCCATCTGTACTCTTAAGAGACTCGATGGATTTGGAACACAGCATATCACCTGGGAGGAAGCTATAACTACTCAGGGCTCACCTGTCAGCTTTCCACCACTTCTTCATGAAGGAGCTAGAACTCATGTGGGAGCCCAGAGGAAGAGTGCCATAGGATATCCTTGCCAGCGAGGAATAAGGTTTGGTGGTAGAGCAGTAGCAGGTGCTTATCTAGCATGCACAAGGCCCTGGATTTGATTGCTGGCATCTATGATGGCAGAAAACAGGTGTGGCCTGGGGCTGGGCCACTTGTGAGCTCTTGGGAAGTTTGTTGGATGAATGAGGGAACTGCTGCTGAACAGAATAGGATGAACAGTTTATGGGTATGGGGGAAATATGGAGGCAGGGACAGATGTGACACACAGGGAATGTTGTTGAGAAACTGAGGAACACAGGTAGGAATGGGCAGGAACAGGAAGTTGTGAAAATTTCCCATATTGTAGAAAACAGCATTGCCACCAGTTTTGGTGAGGAGGATGACATGATCCATGTGGCGTCTTAGATCTCTGGCCCTGTTGTGCTAATGAAGACACTCATGTTCAGACTCATGACTGCCTCGGGTTTCCTTTGTAACCAGAAGCTACTGAGCTTGCTTTGCAGCCTTTGCCAACCTAACTTTGAACATAAGGAAAACCAGCCATGTGCCACAGGAGCGTGTGCACCACCCCCCACACACACCCTGGCCTTCTTGGCTCACCTATCACTGGTATACACCCATCTTTATTAAGTATTGAGCATCTGCTTCATAGAAAGCATCCAGCAAGTGAACTTGTTTATCCCATCACATGACTGTTTACATTTGTGTGTGTGTGTGTTATTTGATTAGTTATTAGTGTACTATGGGATCACATTAAAGTTATTAGGGGAAATTTTAAGATGGATTGCACTTCCCACATTAAATCCACTGAGACTTGGGCCCAAGCATGTCCCCAAAGTGATTCTTCTGTGCCTGACTGGTTAGAAATTGAAAGGCATTATTACCATGACTTTGTGCCCATAATTATCTTCATAACTGGCATGATATCTTTATGTAGCTGTGGCATTCGTGTTTACTGATTGGGTGAATAACTTCACTTTACTTTTCATATCAGCTACTCTCCTGGCCTCAAATAGATGTTGCTCCCTAACCATGTGTGCTGCAGATTGAACAGGAAGCAGCCAGTGATCATTTCTTTTGCTTAACTCAGCCTGCCATGATCAGATAGGAGTCCATTGCAGTAACCTTGATGTACAGTAATAAGGAGCTGGGCTGGAGTGGAAATAAACACTCACTAAAGTGCACAGTCACTGTGCAGAAGACTCTCTAAGCCATTAGCTTATCTAGTGAGTCACAACAATTCTGTTAAATTGGTTTCTCCTTACCTTACACATGCCAAAACAGAGGTTCAGAAAGGTTAATCATGTGGTGAGGGCACACAGTGGAACTTGTAGTGTGCACATTAAAAGCTAACTCTGACATTAGAGCTCAAATGAAAGGCAGTGGAAATAAAGAAGTTATAGGGAGCTTGGAAAAATGTTTCACATGGTTTTAAAATGAGAGTATAGTCACAAGGAGGCCAGATGCCAGAAGTGTGAGCCCAGTTCAGGTTAGACCTCCCCAGCCAGCTGACCAGGATGAGTTAACTAACCTCTGTGCCTGGGTATTTCATCTATCAAATGGGAATGGTGATAGTATCTCCCATGCAGGATGATTGTGTCAAGAGATAATATATGTAAAGTGCTTAGAAGAATGTTTAGATGTGATAAATACTAAATGTCAGCAAATATGATTATTTATTGTGGCTGCTACTGGTGGTATTTCTACTCCTTTAAAATGATTCATTGATAACACTGTTGATATTTGCTAATGTCACAGGAGAGATCGTTTTATGCCTTCTGTTATGTCCCTGGTGTGTGTGCAGCAATTGTATCATTCTTTCATTCAACCTGTTACTTTATTTATTCAACAGTTTATTGAGCCATGGTACTAAAGTTAGTCAAGGACATTACAAGGAAAGAAAACTGCAAACCGGTATGCTTGATGAACAGATGTAGAATTTCTCATCAAAATACTAGCAAATCAAATTCCACAACACATTAAAAGGATCATTCACCATGATCAAGTGGGATTTATCCTTGGAGTGCAAAGATCCATCAACATTCACAAATCAATAAATGTGATACATCACACTAACAGAGTGAAGGACAAAGACCATATGATCATCCCATTAAATGCATGGAAACATATTCAATCTCCTATTATGATAGAAATACAATTGATGAGTTCTAGAGGGAATAAGAGCCAAGCGTGAGCCCACAGCTAACGTGAATGTGATGGTGAAAACTGAAACTCCTCTAAAATCTGGGATTAGAAAAAGATGCTCTCTCCCAACATTTCTATTCAACATAGTTGTGGGAGTCCATGATGGAAAATTAAACAAAAGAAAGAAATAAAAAACACCCACATCAGAAAGGAAGAGGTAAGACTGTTGCGGTTTATGACTTATCAACTAGACAAATAGACGAGAGATGACAAACAGGTAGATAGATGATAGAATGCTAAAAGTTCTGCAAAAAACTATTAGAATTAATGAAAGGATACAGTAAGATTTCAATTTGCAAAAATCAATCACATTTCTTTACTCTGTGAAACAGCATGAGCATTATGAAACAGAAATCAAGAGAACAATCCTATTTATAAAGATTACAAAAAAAACTTATGAATGCATTTAACCAAAAACATGAAAGACCTAAGTACTGAATGCTGTAAAACATTAATGAAAGAAACTGAAGGGACACAAATAAGTAGAATGATAACTCATGTTCATGGATTGGAAATGTCTACACTACCCAAAGTGATCTACAGATTCAGGGCAATGGCCACTAAGATTCCAATGTCATTTTTCTCAAAGAAAAGGCTATCCTAAAATTCATATGGAACCACAAAAGGAAATCCCAAATTAGCCAAGGTAGTTATGAGCAAATAGAACAAAACCATAAGCATCAAACTACCTGATTTCAATCTATGCTATAAAGAGATAATAATTAAAACAGCATGGTCTTAGCATAAAAATAGATTCATCAGCGTGTATAGTAGCATTGAGATCCCAGAAATGAAATCATGCATGTATAGTTAGTTGTTTTTTCACAACTTCTTAAATGATAATTTTCTCCATATGTACATAATGTATTTTGATTATAATCCCCTCCCATTACTTTTATTTTCTCAACTCCCTCACACTCCTGTCACCGAACCCCTTTTCCTTTACAACTAGTCCCTCTTCTATCTTGATGCCTTTTTTGTTTTGCCCTCCTCCATCATCCATGGCAACACATTATGGCCCAATATTGTACAGGTAACAGCAGCTGCTGCAAGGCCATGATTGTGATGGCCACTTCCACTTCATGTCCAGAAGACAGTGTTCCAAAACAGTCCTCCACGTTCTTTCAAGTGCCAAAAATTCATATTTAGGGAAAGTACAGTGTAAAACTGGAGATGTTAATAGATGATAGATAGGTGATGATAGATAGATAGATAGATAGATAGATAGATAGATAGATAGATAGATAAGATAGATAGATAATAGATGATTGATAGATAGATGATAGATAAATAGATGATAGATAGATTAGATAGATAGATAGATAGATAGATGATAGATAGATAATAGATGATTGATAGATAGATGATAAATGGAGAGATAGATAGGTGATAGATAATAGATGATAGATAGATAGATACATAGATACATAGATGATAGGTAGGTAGCTAGCTAGATAGATGATAGATAGATAGATAGATAGATAGATAGATAGATAGATAGATAGATAATACATGATTGACAGGTAGATAGATGATAGGTAGGTAGGTAGGTAGGTAGGTAGATAGATAGATAGATAGGTAGTAGATAGATAGACAGATAGATAGATGATAGATAATAGATGATAGATAGATAGATAGATGATTGATAGGTGATAGATAGATAGATAGATAGATAGATAGATAGATAGATAGATAGATGACAGACAGAAGAATGAGCTTCATCTCACACCATGTATCAAAATCAAATCCAAATGGATTAAAAACAACACAAGGCTTGAACCTGCAGAACTACAAGAAGAAAACTTAATAGCGAAGCTCCTGGGTATTTTTGTATCAAAGATTTTTTTTTTAATATTTGACCTACAAAATGGAAACAAGACAAAAATAGAAAAATGGGAATACATCAAGTTCAAAAGATCTGTACACCACAGAAAACAACAGAGTGAGGAAACAGTCTACTAAGTGGGAGAAAATGTTTGCAAACCATATATCTGATAAGTAGTTAGTAAGAAAAAAAATCATATAAAGAATTCAACTCTGTATAAAGGAAACAAAAAGTTCAATTAGAAACAAAAGGAGGCTGAGGATATAGGTAAAACTCATGCTCAGCTTGTGTGAGGCACTAGCATTGAACCCAGCACCATTTATAAGACACAAAAAAAAATCTAAGAAAAGGCCTGAATAGACATTTCTCAAAAGAAGTATGCAAATGACCAGCAATGTATAAAACAAGCTCCATATCTCTTAAGTATTAAATAAACACAAACAATAAGATATTACCTCACACTTATCACAATAAAAATAATAAATAATAATAATCTAATAAATAAATAATAAATAAAACTAATAAAAATATGAAAGACAGATACGGGTAAGGCTCTAGAGAAAAAGGATCCCCTGTACTGTGTTGAGAATGTAAATTAGTACAGCCACATGGAAAACTCAAAATGGGTATTCCTCAAAAAAACCACAAATAAAATTGTCATAGGCAGCAATCCCCACTCTGGATATTTACCCACCAAAATTTGAAGTCAATATTCAAAAAGATGTCTGCCTTCCCTGTGAGCAGGAACACTATTCACAGTAGTCAGGTTATAGAATCAACTGAAGTGTCCATCAACAAGTGACTGGATAAGGACAATGCACCAGCAGCTTGAATGGACCTGCCAGCACCATGCCACATGCAATAAAGCAGATGTAGAAGAACTTCCTCCCTCACATGTGGGTTATCAGAATCAGAGAAGAGGATCGAGTCATGGCAACAGATGGCTGGAGGAAGAGGAAGTGGGAGAGATGTTCATAAACAGGACAGAATTATTAATCAGATGCAGAAATAAGGCTTTCTTTTCCATTGGAATATATTGCTCAGCATGGTGAATCCAGAAAAATAATTGTATTTCAGAATTACTAAGACTAATTTTCAAATGTTCTACAGAAATGATGTGCCCGTGGTGGTAGATGTGTAGCATGATTTAGTCACTTCACATTGTATTCAGAAATCACAGTGTCACTTTGTAATCTGGAACTATATACAACTATTGAATTTTTTTCTGAGTAAATATAAAAAGTTAATTACTGAGGGTGAAGGGGAGAGAAATGGATCATGTAGGGAAGTTCTTTCCTTCATGGATTTTACAGTCTAATGATAAAGAATGAGTAACCGTCTGAGTAATAAGTATAATGGGATTCTTTTAATATTTGTGCATGTGTGGTGAATGGGTGTGGGTGCATGCAGCACAGTGCACAGGAAAATCAGAGTACAAACAGCCAAGCTTGAGACAGGATCTCTTATTTTCTCCCCCCACCCCAAACCACTTGTGAGCCAATCTAGAAGACCCACAAGCTTCCAGATTCTCCTGGTCCACCCCACCCCCCATTTTTCATAGGCTCATTGGGATTATAGAGACTTGAACCACTTTACATGGGTGACGGGGAATCAAACTCAGGCTGACAGACTTGCAGACAAGTGCCTTTAGCCGTGTGCCATCTACCCAACCCTATACTATTTGATTTAAAAGGTCTTCTGGGTGAGAAGCAGCATTCGGAGGACCTTACTGAGAAGGTGATGTCTGGGAAGGAATCTATGGAGATATGGAGAGGAATGCCCCAGACTGAGGAAGAAGCAAGTGGAACAGAGATATGGGCTACTGAGCTCAAACCAGTAGGATCACTGGGATATTTTCTGATCATACACTGGAATTACATAGAAACTTTTATACCCAGGCCGAGCCCCATTTCCAACTGTGAAGTGGGTATATTTGTAAGATGCACCTCAGGATGTTAATGGGGAAAGAACCATTGATGATGGGTCTTAAGACCAGAGAACTTAGTTTTATTCTCAAGTGCAATGAGAGGAGACTTACAAGGTTTTGGAGAGCTGCCTGGTCTACTGTCTATAATGAGCTAAGGATATTCAAACACAGATTCTGTTTACATTTTCCTATCATAAGAAAAATCTCAACAGTGGCAGTTGAAGCAGATGTTATATTATTGGTTTTGCCCCACTACCTGTGCTGCTGCGATATTCTTTTCTTAGGCTTTTTGGGTCTTTTGTTTTATTTTGTGGGGCCAGGATATGCTCCCCCCCCCCAGCCCCAGGTTAGAAGTCACTCTGTAGCCCCAGGCTGGCCTCAAATTTACAGGGATAATCCTACCTTGGCCTCCTGAGTGCTGGGATTAAAGGTGTGCTCTACCACACCCAGCCTTCTTCTTGGGCTTTTAAATAAAGTTAAATTTAAAGAGTGTTATTAAGTTATCCCAGGAGTTACCTTCTATAAACTCTCAGGTTCCAAGTGCTCCATTTCTACAATTCTCTTTAAGTCATTTCTCATAGACTGTCTCCAGAGTTGCCAGATGTTGTCAAGGCTGTGACTCTTGGATGACCAGCGCTGGCTGCCATATCAAAGATGAGCTCATAATTCTATCTCAAGTATTTCAGTTCAGCTGGTCTTCAAGGAGCATTTCCACCTTGGTTTTCCTCAGCAAAACAATGCTCAGTCTTCCTTGCATCCCTAATTGACATCGTCACGTGGCTGAAACCCAGGATTCGTTTGTCTAACTTGGCTCCGACTTTTCCAAGTGTCTGAAAGACAGTCTGGGAAAGTAAGCATCATGCCCCGGCTGTCACCAAACAGTAGAATCCAATTAGCCCCACCTGCCCCCGGGTGTTTCCTTAATGAAAGATTGGCATCCCAGCTGCGCCCAGGGACCATGCACACTTGCACGTTCCCACTGTTCCGGTAAGGAAGCAGTCCTGGATGCCAGCAGATGTATCCACCTGAGATCCTCTCTTGAGGGTGGACCCTGCTCGGGCAGCCTTATCACCTGTTTCAGGAGGCACACCTATCTTCTTCCCTCCAGGAACAGGAACAAAGGCTCTGTCTGTGGTTCACTGAGCTGTGAATTCATTAGTAGAGTATGGCTGGTAGAGATGATTAGCTCTACTCCTCTTATACAGTAACTGTTGGGAATGCTGTGGTCCTATTTTGAAGCTGTTTGAATATATCCCAGAATTTTATAGCCCACATGGTCTGCTTTGTTACAAAATCAAGAACTAATAAAGGCATTCACCACTTGAATGAAAAATTCCTTCAACAAAATTATTTCCCAGTCAGTGCCAGTATTTCAAGTTAGGATATTTGGAATAGCTTTTTGGATTGATCTTCATTCCAATGTGAACTAATGTATATGTTGTTAGAGAACAGTGTGGAGTAATGTTCTAATTAATTAGAATTAATACTGTTTAATAACGTGTGCTCTATAAACACTAGGTCATAACATAATATTGAATCTTTGAATCAGGGCAGTGTTTAAAACCATACCTAAGTCAATAATATGACCAACTTCAACACAGTGCCCACAAAGCTAATATTCCGTCAAATGCTAAAACAGGAAATTGCAACCCCCCCCACCAAGTGCGCAATACCACCTTACACCTACAGATGCAGATGGTTTCCTGAGCCCTTGGGCAAGGCATATGTAGCTCAATGAAAAAATGCACTGGGCTTGGAATTCTAAATCTTCAAAGCAGAATGTGTCTGTAATGTGGCTGTTTAAGGAGCTGAAGCATCCAGCCAGAGTTCTTTCTAGGTATGGACACTGGGATTTACATTATATATAATTTTCCCATATTACAAAATATTATTCTTTTAATTTTTTGTGAACCATTTAAATGTACCGGAGCCTTTCTTAGCTTCCAAGTCATACAAAGGCAGCTGATCGTTTTGATCCACAAGCCATAGTCTGCTCACCCCATTGTGTACCATGAGTGGTAGGGGATCAATGTAAAAGGAAAGGTTTTGTTTGTGCCCTTTCACAAAGGAGAAGTCATTGTCTGCTGTCATAGGCAACAAATTCCTGGCAGAGAAAGTGAGTCTTTGATGAGGTTTTCTGTACAATAGACCACCTAGGAAGACGGGAGTGGCAGGGCAAGGCTTGCCAGCAATACCTCTGGTTCATTTGTTTTATGTGTCAGGACCTTTTTTCTGTTGAATTTGTTTAGGGAGACACAATTGTATTCATTATTATTTCTTATTTGTAGTGAATTTAAAGAGGTACAGAGTGATCTGCGGTTTGGTTGAAGAGCAATAGTAACTGACCTAGTAACTCATCCAAGGTGCAACATAAAGGTAACCCATTAATAAAAAGGCTTTAGTTTAATAGGTTATCTAGACTCTTAAAGTTGAAAAGGGTTTATTTTTATTCCCTGTTCTGGTCTTCCATACTTTACAAATACCAGATATCATACTAGGCAATGGGGACATAAACCCTAACAAGAAATCAGGTCTGCGCCCAGAGCACTTATCAGATGGGATCCTAAAATCATAAAAGGTATAGCAAGACTTGAAAGGGTAGAGGCATCAAAGAAGTATGTGTAACCTGTGGTATACTTTGGATCACGTGAGAATCTAAAAATTCATGCACTTTGCTAACCCAGGTTGTGATTTGCTTAGTTTTAGAGATGGCCTAGGCATCTAGTTGTTTGAAGAGCTTCCCCAGTTGGTTCTAGTGTACAATCAAGGTTGAAATTTCTTGTATTGAGGACACAACATAATGAGCTCCCCAGCTGGAACAAGGAAGGAGCCAAGGTAATGCTGGATAAGCAGAAGTGAACAAGGAGGATGTGATTAACACAGAGAGGCAGGAAAGAATATATCCCACTCAATAATTTGCCATAATTATTCTGGATAAGATGCGCAAGCAGCATACACATAAGACTGACCCTGAGCCATGAACAGAGCGTCAGGAGGAAAGCAGGAGCAGAGGGCTATATCAGAAAGGTAGATAGATGTTCACACCTTGTTAAGTCTGGTCTTGGTCTTAAAGGGAATTAGGAGTCACCAAGGTTTCCAAGGGGAATAACATGATTGTATTTGTAGTTTAGAAATATGGCTCTCAGGACTAGTGTACCAAGTTGTCTAATGGGCAAGAAGCCCAGTTACAAGGCCATTGCCAAGTCCAAGTGAGAAATGATGAGGACGTAAATATGAGTTAATGGCAGTGAACCTAGACAGGAAATGATAGATTTATCAGGTATGAAGGAAGTGGAATTGGCAGGATGCGGTCACTGGGGGTGATTAAGATGACTGTGTTCCTGGATTGATTACAGGATGGCTGGGATAGGGGGCCAGGTGTTCAATGGGAGAGGAAGATGTAGAAAATTAATGATTTCCTTTTGATTCCTTTAATTTGAAATGCTACCTAGGAGAGTTCTCCAGCTAGCCTTTGGATAGGCAGGACTAAGACTTAAAAGACATAAGAATTTAGGAGTCATGCTAATTTAGATGGGTCATGTCTGTCAAAAAGATAAGACTGCCCAAGTGACGAGCCCAACATTTAAACATAGACACAAGAAAAGAGCCAAAGGGGCTAGGTTGGCAGGAATAGAAGCAGGAGGAAATGAAGTAGCAAACAGAGTAGTCATATTTTGAGAAAAGAGCAATGAAAAATAGTGGGTGCTTCAGAGTGGACAGAGAGCCTTAACACCTAGACATGCCCGTAGGCTGATGGGGCAACATCACTTACTACAGTTGGTTTCAGACTGAATAGATTTAGGAAGCACTTTTCCTGCTCCTAACATACACAAAATGGGCAAAATTGATAACCTTAAAAGTATTTCTAATAGATAATCAAACTCAAAAGGAAGAAGACTAATTGTCTAGGTGCCATGAATGAAAGGAGAATTAAAGACCCAAGAACAAACTACTGCTGAAGTTGAGAGGCCCACAGTCCTGTGAGCTCATTAGAGGCAAATGAAGACTGGGTTCCAACAGTACCTTGAAGGGTGGGGGCGATAGCTGCACAGACATTGTGTGAGAGGCTGTTTTATCCATGGGTAGAACCTGGAAAACTGGATTCTCAGGTGTTCATTTGATAGTCTTTGTAGGTGAAAAAGAGCTTTGGTATAGAGGAATGCAGGGTCAAGGAAGAGAATCATTCATTATTTAGAAAAATAACACCATTGGCACATGTTCTGTATAGGAATATACTGAAAACACAGGAAAATGAGGAGATAATATACTCAACACAGGAAAATGAAGGGGTCCCAAAAGCCTAAGTTAGAGGGATTACTGGAAATGAATGAAGATGGACCATATGTGAGCATACGCCTTTTGGAAAGAGACTATTTACTTGTATATAATTCATTCCCTCCTTTCCCTGTCAGAGAGAAAGGATGTGGTGGGGGTGAAGAGAGGGGAAATAATGAAGACATATAGAGCATGGGTTTTGTTTGTTTTTGGAGACAGGTCGCATTCTTGCCCAGGCTGACCTCAAACTCACAGCAATCCTCCTACCTCAGGCTCTTGAGTCCTGAGATTAGAGCGGTATGAGCCACCACTCCTGGGTCAGAATTTAGCACCATATAGGTGTGTGTGGTAGGGCACACTAGGATCCCAACACTCAGGAAGTGAAGACAGGAGGAAGAGAATCCAAAGCCTTCTTCAGTTCTTGCACCGTGCATTTGAGGTCAGCCTGGATTAAATGACACTGTCATTTTAAGGGTTTTAATTGATGGCCTGCTTGCAAATGGTATATCATCAATCTGAGGTTTGGATGATACCATGCCATAAGATTTGTAAGTTTCAGATTCTAAAAGTTAGATTGCAGAAATAACAAGAGGAGAAAGAAGAGGTGCCCGTGAGGGAAATCTGAGAAGATTCTATAGTCTGACCAGTTACGGTTAGAAAACATTTGCTTGTAGTAAGCTAGAAAAAATGCTAGAAATTACCCACAATTCTCTTATTCTAGCTTATTTTAAGAGAGCCAGGGCTCCCTAAGGTATGACACCATGGTCAGGCTATCATGGTTCAAGGTCCATAGGCTTCAGCTTCTCTCATCTCATATCTGTTGGACTAAGAAGCTGTTGTTATAGGTACATACACATGATTTGTATTTATTCGAAAATGTATGTATCCTGGTATGATTCTTACCACCAAATGATGGCCCTGCTTGTGACATTGGAAACCTCCTGAGACCTTGGACATCTTCAGAGGGGCATCCAGTTAATTAGCACTTCCTTCATAAGTAAAAGTCACTGCTGTCGTGAAGTATTGCTGACGAGGATTTTCAGACTGTTGAAATCAGCTGTAGTGGCAGAAACGTTGAGTAGAAAGAGAGGCTTTTAATTAAGTTGAAATTGAACATTTAAGGTGACTTTACTGGTACATTCTGGTAAGAGCAGCGCTAACTGTGAATCCATGACCCTATTATAGGACTTGAAGCCTGTCAACCCTCACTCAGTCAGTAGCCAAGGCCCACTGGAGTTAGCAATAATGAAAGGTTTTCTCTGCCTGACATCCATTTATGATGGTAGATTTGCTTTGACAAGAGAGGTATACATAGTTCAGAAACCACCTTCAAGTAGAACTATTGATCGCTTGCAGAACAATTGTCTGTAATACGTCACCATTCAGGTACCATTTATGTTGTCATCTGATAGCATTGTAAAAATATGCTTGTCCTCTATTTTATTTGTTGAAAATTTCTTTAAAAACTCCACCCCAAAGTTTACTGTCCACTTGTATTTAGACTAAGAGATCAACTGTAAGAGGAACTGTCAGTATCATCAGTTTACAGAAACTCAGAATGAGATCTAGAAATGGTATTCGCCAGTAATGTGACCTGTTAGTAGATGCCACTGCTCCATTACAGACCCCAGATATCATACTCTTATCTGTAGCAGAGGTAGATGAAAATACTAACCATGTCTCTTTCCTCTGGGCTGTTTTTAGGGGCATTGTCCAGTCTGAAGAGAAACTTGTCATCAGTGCATCGTGGGCCAAGGATGATGACATCAGCAGACTCTTGAAATCACTCCCCAACTGGATTAACATGGCTCAGCCCAAACAGCTGCGGCCCAAGAGGGAAGATGAAGAAGATTTCATAAGGTAAAGGTCTGCTCTGTATGTTATAGTGAACATCAGGAGGAAAACCCCTCGTGTTTAGCAAATCCTTTCTTACCTGAAAGCTTAGCAGTTCTAAAGATCAAGCACCTGTGTCTCACCTCACTTTCCAGGAAGTATGCCTTGAGTGCAAAACATCAGAAAGAAAGAGCTGTAAATCAAATTTGCAGCATTGCTAAGTTGAGCTAAAATCTTACACTTCGTATGTCTTCCTTGCCTCTGATGACAATATGATTCTTTTTTCATTCATTCATTCAGTAAAGCTGCATTGAATGTATTACCCTACAGACCTGACAGTGAGAGAAGGTTCCTGCTCAGAGAATGTTACAATTGTTCTTAACATGTGCCTTAAATCATAGAATAATTTTTAGTCTTTCTGTAAAATATGGGTATGTTTCCTAAGTTCATTCAGAGGTTATATTACCTCTGACAATTTTCTACTTATTTAGACAAAACTATGGTCTTTTGGGCCTTATGTACCTTTTGTACAGTTTAAATGATTTATTTCGCATGGACTTTGATGAACTTCACTTTTCTGTATGATCCATATGGCTTGCCACAGTGCACTATCTTAATTAGATTCATTCTTATTGTCCTTTATTTATTTATGTGAAAGAATAAGTGATAAAGTAAACAAAAAACAACTTAAAAAAAAAGGTCTGGCCAGGGAGATTGCTTATTTGGTAAAGAGCCTTCCACATAAGCATGAGGACCTGAGTTTGGATCCCTAGGACCCATATAAAAGCCTCCTGCAGCATCATGTCCAGTCCTTAGTCTGCTTTTTTTAAATGTGTATGTGCGTGTTTGGTGTGCATTCATGTATGTATGTATTCATGTATGTGGACATGTATGTAATAATTAGAGATCGACATGGAGTATTCTTCTCAATCACTCTCTGCCTTTATTCTTTTTTATTTTAAAATATTTTTATACTTAATGGTGTGTGTGTGAGAGAGAGAGAGAAGAGAGAGAGAGAGAGAGAGAGAGAGAGAGAGAGAGAGAATGGGCACACCAAGACCTATGCTGCTACAAACAAACTACATAGATGCATGCGCTATGTGAGTCTGGCTTTACATGGGTACGACGGAATTGAGTCCAGGCCTGCAGGTTTGCAAGCTAAGTCATCTCTCCAGCCCTATTTTCTATTTTTATTTTTTTAGGCTGGATTTCATCCCAACCAAGGCTGACCTGGAACTCACTCTGTACTATTAATTATTAGTGTCTTGCTTTCATGATAGAACTATGGCTTTATCTCTGTGGCTCAGAATATAGATTGTAACTGTAGAGAAGCCTTTCCTGTTCATAAATTTAACTATATAATACCCTCTGGGGTCATAATTTTACTGATGTTTCATGCACATTTCCTGTAGTATCATTTAAATTTTCCTCCAAACAGTGATACTTAAGGTATACATGTCATTTAACATAAAACATTCTATTGACATTTTCTTCCTTATTATATACATATATTTGTAATTCATGCTTACAGATTTATGTTTACAGAAAAATAAATAAAAAGTATAGCATCCATATATCCCCAACTTCCCTTATTTTTAACAAATTACATTAGTTTTTTTATCATTGTTATAATGGGTTACATAATACTCATACATTCTTATCAACCTAAATCTGTAGTTTGTATTACAGTTCACTCTTTGTATATACGTTCTATAGGTTGAAATGTACAAGGAGGTCACCATCGTTACTATACCATGCAATATCATCATTTCATTGCCCTAAAAGTCAAATTGCTCCTCCCGTTCACACCACCAGCCCCCCGGAAGCCATTGATCATTCCACTATGGCTGCAGCTATGCTTCTTGTAGCGTGCCACCCAGTTGGAGTAGTTTCACATTGGCCTCTGTGGCTTAGTGGTATTCACTTGAGTTTCCTGTGTCTTTTGTGTCATTATCTCACTTCTTTATTTTTAAATAATTTCCCATCTTATTCCATTTTATCACTGGACCATAGTTTGTTTAATCATCCATTTATTGAAGACCATCTTGTTTGTTTCCAAGTTTGGGCAGTTATGTAGTCAGGATATGTGTAATGTGCTCAGTAATGGTCAAACTGTCTTCCACGGGGGTGACTCTATCATTTTGCTTTATTACTGGCATTATGTAGAGCTCCCATCAATTATTCCACATTGTTGTCAGCATTTAATGTCAATATTTTAGAGTCTTGCCATTTTAACAAGTATGTGTGGTTTCACATCGTATTAACTTGATATTCTCTGGTTATGAAGGATGCTCTAATATTTTTATGTTCAATTGCCATATATGTATCTTCTTGGCTTAGGAATCTGTTCAGATCTTTTGCCCACCTTTTAAATGGGTTATGTGTTTTCTTTTGGTTGAATTTTCAGAATTCTTTGTATATTTTGGACACCAATCCTTTATGTAATATGTATATTGCAAATCATTTCTTCTCATCTGGCCTGTTTTCATTCTGCCTAACATCTAGTGCAGTGATTATCTTTAGAATGGTAGATTTGCTTTGAATAGAAACATGTTCAGAGTTCCAAAAATGTCATCAAGGATGTCTCATTAACAGTTTAAACAAGATGCTGGAGAGCAACATTTTGTAACATTTCTGTCACCTTTCAGGTACTATTTATGTTGTCATTTTAATATGGTTCTCCCACTTTTTATTTATTGCTGTTTTTAAGGTCTCAATGTACACATTTTTTTCTGCCTCCTCACATTTTAATAGAGTAGTTTGCATAGTCCTGGGTTTTTAAATCTTCTTTTGTCATGCCAATTATGTTTCTTTTTATTTCACTTTGTACATTTCCAATAAATATTTACAAATGATACAAGTCCATTTTCAAATAAAATTACATGACTGCATAGGTAGTACAGGTCCTTATACTCTTAATTCTCATTATACTCTTAATTTTTTATGTCCATTATTACATTACTATAGTTTATTTTCTTTATCTGAAACTTAGAATCACTAAACATAATGTTATTATTTTAAACAAAATAGTATTTTTTTGTATCAAGTAAGGATGAGAAATAAAAGATTAGTTTTTACTTTCACTTATTCTCTCCCAAATGTGAGTCCTTCCTGGCCTGTTCCACCTTGATTCTCTCGGAAGAACTTAATTTAGCATTTCTTGCAATATAGCTCTACTGACAACAAATTCCTTCTGCTTCTGTGGGTATAAGAAAGTCTTTTTCCTTCACTTTTTCCTTTTAGAGGGTAATTTTTGGGTACAGAGAGCCAGAGTAACATATTGACTAGTCAAGTTCTCTTGTGAAACATAAACAACCATAATAAACAGATTTATATAGTGAATTGATAAATTTTTCCTAGGATTGGCTTCAGTTGAAAAGCTGGCAAACATCAAGTGTTGGTAAGATATGTATGCATTTCTGTTGGACATTTGCTAATACTAGAATTGCTGGTAGTGATAGTTTACATTTTCAGTGGGCTATGAGAGTTTCTCATGTTCTGTGTCTCACCATATCTTTATAATGACAGCCATTCTCATAGGTGAGTAGATGTAGCTTATTGTCATTATATGTGCATTTCTTTCACAAATGATTAAGTTGAGCAACTTTCAGTCTATTTTTTGAATAACTTATACAGTAAACTTTTATATGGTAAAGTACACTCTAAAAGGATAATAAAAATATAGTATGCTAAATACACAAAATCAGCAACATAGCCACTTATTATCAATTAATATGCATTGTATATAATCTGATGTGTTATTTATTCATTTGACTAATAATACAGTGTTTGCACCATCATCACCACAAACACATGAGAAATGCATTGTGTTGTGGTGTTGCATTAGGAGAGCTATGACAATTATGACATCACTAGGAATTTTTCAGTTCATTATATTTTTATATATTTATTGACTACTTGGGTATTTGCCTTCATGACATATTTTTTCAAACTTGTTTCATTCTTTAATTAGGTTTTTTTCTCATGATTTTTAAGAGTGCTTTATAAATTGGGTTTAAACTCCTTTGTTAGAGATATACCAATTTTCTCTCACTTTACTGGTTATCTTTTTACTCATTTAACAGTATCTTTTACTAAAGAGATGTTTTACAGTTTTAATAAGTCCAATTCATTCTTTATGAATTGGATAGTTTGTATTCTGCTTTAAAATCTTCACTTATACAAAACTCCCAGAGAGGTTTTCATCTAAAACTTTGGTGATGGAAATTATATAATCCCCAGCATTAATATATATATTAATATATACTAATATAATTATTATATATATATAAACTCTTGTGGCCTGGAGAGATGGCTCAGCGGTTAAGGCACTTGCCTACAGTGCCTAAGGTCCCAGGTTCAATTCCCCAGTACCCACATAAGCCAGACCCACAAGGTGGTGGCCCTGGTGCGCTCTCTCTCTCTCTCTCTTTCTCTCTCTCTCTCTCTCTCTCTCTCTCTCTCTCTCTCTCTCTCTCTCTGTATCTCTCTGCTTGAAAAATGAGTAAATAAAATATTAAATATATATATATATATATAAACTCTTAATGTTTTATTTCTTTTCCCTTTAGCTAACCCTATAATTTCCTTAAGATCATGCTTACCATGGCTCTAGTAATAGAGAAAATCGTTGTGATACTTCTTGCCAGGAGAGGTAAAGGATGATTAAGAGAGGTCTGGGGAGATAACCTATGCAAGCGTGAGCACCTGAGGTCAGATCCCCAGAGTCCATGCGGAAGCTGAGCATGGCAGCGCTTATGTTGAACTCTAACTTCCACATGCGTACACAGACACCTGCCCCCACGTGTGCATCCACAAAACAGAAAAGGAAAAACCTGTGATTCAGAGATTAATTAGAGACCCACGTAGACTAAATAATCAACTGACCTTGGTACTGAAATCAGTCCTCTAAACTCTGTTCTTTCACAGAAATACCATCAAATGATCATCTTACCAGATTTTGAGGAGGTGTGAGGAGACATATTCTTATTCTTTCTCATTAAGTGTACTCATTTAAGTAGGTCTGTTAACCTCAACAGTTGGATTAGAAAGCAGTTTCTAGACAATAATTTTTTGCCAATTTTTAAGGTATTTCAAATGAATATGTGACTTACTGTTCTTCATCTTGTTATTATATAACTACTTAATCAAGATTTATACTTACAGTGCATTTTAATAAGTTGTATTTATGATCTTCAGTAGCTCTGAGTAAAAGAAACTGTTTCTAGCTCTATACGAGAAGAGAGAGTGCTAGCCTCTGTCTAGACCTCCCTCCTGATGTTGAGGAGCTGGAATGAAAGATCTGGCTTTACTTGCTGAATCATACCATGTTCTATCCTTAATTCATAGGAAAAACCACTTACACAAATATGCAAGTGTAATCTCATATATAACTTAATGAAATATGTATGACTATGCTCATGTAACCACATCAAAATATAGTTTTCCTAGTGACCCTAAAAGTCCTGCCCTCAAGATGACCACCATTCTGTCTTCTACCATCATAGATTGGTTTTACATAACATTAATCATAGTATGTGGTTTTCTGACTGAATGTTAGGCCTAAGAGATTTGGCTTGAAAAAAATTATATGTTATCACAGAGAAGAAATAGGTTTGCTTTGTTCTGATGTGATTTTTTTTTTTTTTTGGTAACTGCCACTACCTTCTCTATCCAGATTAGAAATTGAGATCAAGTAAGTAGATGAGGGGCTCTGCACTGATATTCCAGTGTGGTTGAGCTGACAGTGAGCCTGGCTCACTTGGCACATTAGAGCTCCATACTACCTGGCATGAGCCAAAGACACTGAAAGTCACACTCTCGCCTATAATTAGTTTTGAAAGCTCAGAAAGCTATTTGGTGAGCAGATGAATATAGGATCCTATGCCCTTTGCATTGAATAAAGGTTATGTTCCCTTCATTACTAAACGAGGCCTTTTTCTATTCTTGTTTTTTTAACTAAAAAGTAAAATGCATTATTTCCAGGTTTAGCTTTGAATAGAGGGGGGAAAACTAGGTCAAGCCAGGACTTTAATAGAGAAAAATAGCAAATATCCTTTTGTTCCCAAAGAAGCTGAAAGCAGCTCTCTAGCCCATTGTCTTTGCACCTGTCACATATATGTATATATTTATCCTTTTGAGGTTGTGAATATCCACTGATTAAGAAAAAGTTCTTTCTGGAAGCATAATTAACAGAATATGGAAGGTGTTGGTGGAAGTAAAGGAGACCAGGAGGGTTATCCAAAATCTAGGGTGGCCATGAGCCTTAGTGACACAGACATCAGCCAATCCTGTTACCTTTTCTCTCAGGGTCCCTGAAATGCACAGAATAGGAATCATTTCTCTAGAGCAGCTCTCAGAACTTAGCATGTGATTGGCAGAATCAGGACCAGAATCTTCAGGTGAGAAAGGTCAAGTGACAGTAAACCTGCAGATTAGTCTGGAACTATAGCAGCCTGGCAGGTGAACAATAAAGAATTCAGCCTCTGGATCCATAGCACAATTATTTCCAGCAACGTAAATAGTAAGAGTTGCCAGTGTCTAGCAATCTAGGACAACATCACGAGTTTCCAAGTATTATTTTTCTCATTCAACCAGTGAGGAAACTGAGTGTTGCAGTCAGTTTCTCCTTGCTGCGACAAACATCCAATCAGAAGCAGCTTGCGGAGGAATGGGTTTATTTTGGTTTACAGACTTGAGGGGAAGCTCCATGATGGCAGGAAAAAATGATGGCATGAGCAGAGGCTGGACATCACCTCCTGGCCAACATGAGGGGGACAACAGCAGCAGGAGAGTGTGCCAAACACTGGCAAGGGGAAACTGGCTGTAACACCCATAAACCTGTCCCTAATAATACATTGCTTCCATGAGGCTCCAATTCCCAAAATGACGCCAGCTGGGAACCTAGCATTTAGAACACATAAGTTTATAGGGGACACCTGAGTCAAACCACCACACTGAGGTGGAGTGAAAGGAACTTCCCCAAGTTAGTCACAGCCATTAAGTGACAGAGCTAGACTTTAAACCTAGGTAATTACCACACTGTGGTCAACCAGCGTAAAAAAAAAAAATGGACCTGGAATTTATATTTTTAGACCTCTGAGTTATTCCCTCATTTTTATTGATTATCACAATCTTGACTGATAAATTATTTTATGCTAATACTATAGACATAAATCATTTTTCCCTTTGATTCTACACTTTGGTTGGTATTACTGGTACTCATTATGTTATGTCTAATACATATTTGGGAGGTCTCTCCATCCCAGTAACAAGTGTTTAACCAGCACTTACCCACCTGTATCTGGGAAGAATGGTTGATTAGATGTTTTACAACTGATATACTTGTCCAAAGGGAAAAATATCTTAAAATATATAAAATAAATTACACAGTTATGAAGAAGAAGGAAAAATGAAAAATTTTGCTATTTTTAGTTATTGAGTTATCTAGGAAGTAACTTTAAAAAAAACTTAATCTGGAGGATCAGATTAGCGGCATGTTCATTATGACTGTTTTTTGTTGCTTTATGAAATTATAAAGTCAAGTTGATTAAATAATAGGAAACTAGTATTTTCAGTGATCCATGATTGAATATAATAATTTTAGTCTTTGAGTCCTGTATGTTTAATGAACAAAAAAGTCAGACTAAACCAGGAAGCAGGTATGTACTTTTGCCTCTGCTTCTATAAGAATCCTTTAAATACGCAATATAACCTTAATATGCTGACTGAATGAAACTGATCTTAAAAACTGGAAAAGTCAGCCACTCTTCAAATGAGAAGTATACTGTATGAAGGTAGAGATGCCTACATGGGAAGATAATTTCCATGGACTCCAAAAAGTGACATATAACATCCTCCCCTCCCCCAAAGCTCACAGGCCAGGGCCAAGTCCTCTGCCCTGCCATTAAGTAGTGTTTTTTTTTCCCCCCTTCATTGCATAGAGTTCAAGTTAGGCCATCATGAAAGAAGCAAAAATCTAGCAAGGCTAGGGATATATTTAGATATAAAAATAGTGTGAATAAAGCAGAGCATTAATAATTTTCTGAGAAGTTCCACTTGGAAATTTGAAAGGTTCCCAACATAATATAAGTCACAGCTATTAAAAGGTTCCAGCTAACTACAGCTATTGAAGAATCTTTTGATAAATCTGAAGGAGCAAGAAAAGAAGTGATGCAGGAAAAAAGACCAGCTGTCTTGAACAAAATGTTCATTAGAACGGAGGCATTCAGTTCACTATCTCTGGATGCTTAATATGACTTTAAAAATGTAATTATAAAAGGAAAGATGAATCAGAAAACATGAATATGGTAAATGTGTGCAGGGTAGAAAGGCTTTGCTAATTTTTTCAATCACTCAATTATACAAGATGAAGGTCATCAATGGATATGGGGCATTTCCAGACATGACAGGATGGGAAGCAGACCTATTGGTCTGAGAATTCAACAGAGAGACAGGCCATTTGCTGCAGACTCAGCCACAAACATATCATGTTCAGGATGTCTGGATTAGGAACTTTGCTCTTATGTCAAGATTGTATGACTCTTGTAAACAAAGATTGACAATAAATGAAAAATAAGATCTCCCCTACAGGTTGAATAAATGTTAGTCTCTCTAGACAATGATTTGAAATTATAATTCTCTTAATATTATTTCAAAGGCATGGATTTATTGTTTTCTACTTTGTATTTTTTATTTAATTTCAGTTTGTGGGATTTAATAATTTCCATTTTGGTACACCCTTAATACTATTTCTCTTTCTCTCATTTGAAGTCTTAATAAGAGAAAAAAAAAACCTGCTATCATTCTAATTTAGTCCACGGTGGCCCCTGATGTCTTGCCATCAGGGTGGTGAGCAGATGCCCATGATGGAGACTGGGTCAGTGAGCAGGGCAAGGCTGGCTGGTGATGCTTGCCCACCCAGCCACCACTAAGGCTTGCCCACCTGGGTTCTGCTTCTGCTGTGGTGGAAACCGCCTGCCAGTTGACACAGGACCACTTGCCTGCTCACATGCTTTTCTTTCCCTGTTAGACCATTGCAGGCTCCCTGTCCCTTGGTTCCTTTACCCTTCTCTGTCTGCCATGCCCATTTCCTCCTTCCTGGAATACCCAAATCTTCTCATCCTCCCCCCCCCCAATTACCTTCCCAGCTCTATTTTCAAGATTCATCTTGGGAACCAACACCTCCAGGTTCTCCTCCCTCCAGCCTTTCTGCTTCCCATGTAGGACAAGAGCTTGTAGTCAGGAGAGTCACCCTTAACAGTGAACAGACCCTTCACAGTATGCTGAGTGGTGCTTCAAGCCAGAACCAAAATTCATAATGGCACTGGGGAGGGAAAGGAGATGTCATTGAGACCTTGGAGACGGGAGCAGGCAACCTGAAGCCTCACGTATCCATGTGGCAAGAGGTCAAAAGAAAAATGTCTAAAATCAGTATGTTAATAATTAGTAGTCTCAGCACATTGTTTAGCAAAATGAATTTAATCCCAGGAAGAATTTAGAGAAATAAATTATTCTTAAACAGTTATATGTGGGGATTTCTGGTATATAAAACTGAGGCTAGAGAGTAGTGAGGCAGGAGGTCAGTGTTTGTTATTATACATTATTTAGCCATGGGTATTTATTACTTTTTAAAAAAAAATTTTACTTGCTTCAAAAAATTGTTCATATATCCTTAGTTCCTACTGCTGTTTCCTACCAGTTCACTAATTCTTCACAAATACACTGTCATTCTAATGTTTTTTTTTATCCCTGGAACAAAATCTTCATATTAATTCATGTTCATTTTTCTGCCAATTTTATACATTCTCTCTTCTCTGTAGTAGCTCACTTATCACCAGAATTTTCCCGGCTCTGTCATTCTCAGACCCCCACCCTCATCCCTTCTCCCCTCTGTTCTGAGACTGCACTGCCTTGGTCCCTGCATCTGTCTGCACAGATTTAGTTCTTCAAAGGAGGCTACTTGGCTGCTCTCAAGGAGATGGAATACTCGGAGGATGCCGTTCCATGCTGTATCCATTTCAGATTTTAAACCTGTTATCTTTCTGTGTCACTAAGGCCAAAGTATATGATATTCAGGTCATAATAAGCAATTATTGATCATTTTAATCCTGTACTGATAAAATGTTGAAGCTAAGGATACGCTCTTGATGGGAAACTACTGCTTTTAGTATGAATGAATAAGTTGGTGTGTGTGTCTCCTGATAGAAAAGCCACACACCCCTGAAACTGAGGAACAGCTTGTCTACAAAGGAAATGTTGAAGCCAGGATTGATTGCTTAACTAAATAAAACAAAAAATAAATTGCAGGGCTGGAGAGATGGCTCCGCAACTGGGGCGCTTGCCCACAGAGCCTAATAATCCAAGTTTGACTCCCCAGTACCCACAAAAAGCCAGATGCACAGAACAGCACATGCATCTGAAACTTGTTTGCAGTGACTAGAGGCCCTGGCACATCCCTACTTTGTCTCTTTCTCTGTTTCCAAATAAAGATATATTTTTTTAAAAAAGTAAATTGCATTCTTATTCAAAGCTAGCAGAGCACCTGTATTCCATGGTGAGTCTATTCCTTGCTTCTGGGTCAGCCTTTTGCTTATCACTTGTGGCAGCTCTCGTGGAATGTTGACTGTCTTCCTGTGGATGTATCAGTATGCTCATCTACTTGGTGCAAAGAAAAAGGGTGTACAAAATGTGGAGAGAAACAGTGTGCAAGAATGAGCCTGGAGTTCCTGCCCTCCTCTGCCGCTATTTCTTAGCATGTCCCCTCCTCCTCTGCAAGACCACCTCTTCATTTAGCCCTAACACATGAGTCTACCATGTAGATTTGTTTCTTTAGTGATGATTACACTAAATGTTAAAGGCTTACTATAATCAGTTTTGAATCCATCAAGTTCCCAGATGAAATCAGGACTTAATACAAAGGACAAAGTACAGTGTTCTTGACCAGAGTCCCTAGTAATATCATTCTTTAGCCTTGTGTTTGTTGAAAGACAAACAGAGATGGTGTCACACAATAGTTGCTGAAGAAATGTTTCTTGGAAGCATACATTTCTGCTTTCACGTTCTACTTACTATAAAAGTCATAGTGCTAAATAAGAGGAAAGAAAGCATAGGAATCTTCAAGTATACAGAACTAAGAACTGCTTGTCTAAAAAATTGCACTGCAGCTTTACATTAGCAAGTGGAAGTTAGGCCACATGCACTGGCACAGACCTGTAATCTTAGCACTTAAGAGGCAGAGGCAGGAGGATGACCATAACTTCAAGGCCAGCTTAGTCTACATCATGAGTTCCAGGCCAGCCCAGGCTACATAGTGAGACCTTTTCTTTCTTTTTTTTAAATTTAATTTTTATTATCCATAATTAGATACACTTAATAAGGGAATAATGTGTTGATGTCTCCAATTCCCCTATTTCCCTCTTTCCTGTCCCAGATCAGTTGAATTTCCTCCTCCGTGGGCAGTCTGGATCAGTCCATGGGGTATGGGGTTGTGTATAGCCTAGGAGTCAACCCGGTTCCACCCCTCTTTGCATGTTGTTACTGAGGTGGGCAATGTAGTATGACCTTTTCTCAGAAAAATAAATTGAAATTAGCCAGAAATGAAAAATGTATCTCTAATGTATTGAATATAATGTTAGTAATATAGGCCAAAGAACAAAAGTTATACTGCTAGGGAAGAAAAGAGCAGATGAAAATAAAACTGTAATTACTGAGAACTTTCAAGAAATTTCTTGCATAGACATTGTACAGGTCTGAATCAAATCAAAAGAGTGTTTTTTAAAGCATAATGAATCTCCCGTAATAATGCACTTGAACTTTTCACAGTTACCTACATTGACCTGTAGTTAAAATCCTGGCCTCTAATTGGAGAGTAGCTGTTTGAATCTTGGTGCTTTGTTGTCAGCGCACTCCATAAAGACTCTGCTTTTCTGTCTTTTTTAGGGAGGGATCCCACATGGGGGTGAAGTGGCCATGAGCAGAGTGGTACAGCAGCTTCGACTCTAGACCTTTGCCCCCAGAGCCTTGGAAACTCAGGCTTTTTTCATCTAGAAAAAGCTCAGTTGTTCAAGGAAAGTTTTCTGTGCTCACAAATAAAAACACATAACCCATTCCAACATTCTTGTGCAAGGACAAAAAGAAAAAAAAAAACTGACAGAAAATGTGACCAGGTCAGAGCATTTGTATGTTTACAATTACAGTGTCATTGTACACGTTTGTCTCTGGACCGGAAATGAGACAAGCGGAAACAGTTTTCAAGAATTCTGATCACTTTAGTAATAGTGTTCAGATTTTTAATTCAGGACATTAGCTTCTCTCTGTACATGTCATATCAGAAATTCAGCTCACTGGCTAGAAACTCGAGTAGCTTCTCAAGGTATTCCTCTTCGTGGCTCCCAGGACACTGCTGGACCTGGGAAGTGTTTGGGATGGGGTTAGGAGACATGCTTTTGAAAACTACAACCATCCTAAAAAGTCTTCCTGAGTGCCATCTTTTTGGTTTTTGTGATTGAATATTTTTAAACTCATAGAAAAGTTGAATAGCAGTGCAGGAGTGCTTAGGCCCACCATACAGACTTAGATTCACTGCTCTCATCAGGCTATACTACTTACTCCCCTCTGACAAGCCATCCAAAAGAAGGCTACAAACATAATGACCCCACAAATACACCATCCTATGAACCCATGAGTTTTACAATTTTATTAATTTTCACAAAGAATCATTTTCTGGTTTCACAGGCTTTGCTGTTGAGATGTTCTTCCTTTCTCTGATTTCTGCTTTCTGCTTGCTTTGGGTTTTGCTCTTTATTTTCTAGCTTTATACAGTGGAAGCTGACGTCACTGATTCTAGCCATGTTTTCCCTTTGTAATGTAAGCTTGTATAATTTTACATTAAGCACTGCTGTAGCTTTGTACAACAGATTCTGCTCAGTCCTTTCTCCCTCCCTTGTGAGTTTCTCTATGAACCACAGATTATTGATTGGTAATGTAATTATTTTATGTTCAGCTGGTATACTCTATATATACTTGTTACAATGACCCAAAATAGAGTTCATCTTGATTATCTAAGATATAGTTGTAATGAATGCATATTGTACTATGTTTCAGTGATATGCTTTATAATTATAAAATTAAGATATATAGAGATATACACATTCACATTTATAGGCGGTACATATATATAACTATATACATATGTATTTATGCATCTATATACACACATTTCTATTTCTATGTTTGCACACACACATATACATACATAGACACATCTGTGGTCGCACTGTACTCCTAATAATGGCTCCAGATGGTAAGCTGTTATAGTTGCTTTGTTGTTCTCCTTCTCCCTGGGAGTTGCAGTTTTATGGTGCCTGTTGTTCAACATTTGAAAGTGATTTCATTATTTTACCCAGTTCTGTGATTGGCCCATTGCAGGGGAGCCAATTCAATACCACTTCCCTTTTCATGGCTGAAAACAGAAGTCATTACTACTTTCACTTTACCTTTTTTTAAAAAAAAACTCAAATTGCCCCAGATATCACCAGGAAGAATCTCATCTTCTTCTGACATGGCTCTGTGATTCTTTGACCACAACAAGATATCTTAAGCCCACCTTCTTTTTGTGTTTTCTTTCCCACACCTAGAATCAGTCATTTCTCCTCAAGAATTCAGATTTATTTTGCCGAGGAATGTTAATTGAGAAGCTATGCTCTGAGCACTGAGATGGTTTTTAGCCCACTTCATGCACTAGGATAGGACCTGGCTGAGTGCAAACTTCTCATAACTTTCTGCCAAAGAATAAACAATTGTTGATAAAAAAAAACCAACCCAGTTTAAAAAATGAGCAATTAATCAGAATAGGCATCTCTCTCAAAGAGGTACACAGGTGTGGTGGTTTGATGATGAAATGACCCCCATAGCCTCATGTGTTCTCAAGGAGGTACACAGGTATGGTGATGTGAAGGTGAAATGTCCCCCATAACCTCATGTGTTCTCAAAGAGGTACACAGGTGTGGTAGTTTGATGATGAAATGTCCCCCATAGCCTCATGTGCTCTCAAGGAGGTACACAGGTGTGCTGATGTGAAGGTGAAATGTCCCCCATAGCTTCAAGTGTTCTCAAGGCGATATGGGCATGGTGGTTTTAAAGGTAAAAATATCTCCCATAGCCTCATGTGTCTGTGATTAAGCCTTATTATACTCAATCCCCAGCTGGTGGCAGTTTGGAGGTGGAGCCTTGCTGGAGGAGGAGTGTCCCTGGGTTCAGCTTGCCAGGACTCTTGTTGCCTTCCTGCCATAATAACACTTTCCTCAAAACTATAAGCCTGAAATATACATTTTCCTTCTGTAAGCTGCTTCTTGTCAGGTGTTTTGTTTCAGCAGCAAGAAGGTAACTGCAACAGATGGTTAACATGCACATTTAAAGTTCATTAGCCATCAAGAAAATGCAAATCAAAACTACTTCTCACCCAGGAGGATGACTGCAGTTTTAAAGACAATAACAATAACAAGTGTTGGTAAAGACCTGGAGAAATTGGAGCCCTCAGACACTACTAGTGGAAGTGTAACAGTGCAGCTAGTTTGAAAAATATTCTGTTATCTCCCCACAGATTAAAGTGTAATGTGTGGTGCAGCAAGTCCACTCAGCAGAAGTGAAGACAAACATCCAAACAGAAACACATGCAAGATGATGACACTGCTGGGCATGGCGGTGCAGGCCTGTCATCCCTGCTACTCAGGAGGTTGGGGCAGGAGGATCCCTAATTTACAGCCAGTCTAGGCATCCTACTTGAAGCCTATCTCAAAAGTACAAAGGGACTACACAATGTATCTCAGTGGGACAGCACTCACCTAACATATACACAAGGCCCGGAGTTCAAGTACTTTTATTGGGGAGGGAAGTGGAGGGAGCTAGTGATGGACACCTCTAATCCTAGCACTCCAGAGAGCAATGCAGAAAGATTGTGAGTTCCAGGCCACCAACCCTAACTATATATCAAGACCCTGTCTCAAAAAATTATATATATATATATATATATATGTGTGTGTGTGTGTGTGTGTGTGTGTGTGTGTGTGTGTGTGTGTGTGTATGTGTGTGTACTTATACACATAATTGGAGTATATCAACTATTGAATAGATAAATGTGGCAGGCATGTCACATGATGTAATCTAATTTAGTAGCTTAAATTTATTAAAATACTGCTACATCCTTGAACATAGATGAACCTTGAAAATGCACTAAGTGAAATAAAATAGTAATAACAGGACATATTATTTGATTCCATATATAAGTGTAGTAGCTATATATGAATTTCCAAAATGAGACAATACATAGAGAAAGAAAATAAAACATTAGTTACTTGGAGCTGGAGGCTTGGGAGTGAAGGGTAAGTATGAGATTTAATGAATACAGAACATTAAAAACCTGAGTCTAGTGTTTTGTGCTGTCCCAGTGAACAAGCTGAGTTAACAGTACAAGGAGACAATCTTAATTACAGTCATGATGAATTTCTCAGGCTGTCATCTCTGAACGAGTAGAACCCTATTTTCTCTCTAGCTGGAAGCACAGCTAAATAAAACAAACAGTGCTCTAGTTCTGTAGCAGAATGCAGGAGAAAAGATGCTGCTGACATTGTCCCACGGGAACCTTTGTTGAGAAGGACACCCCAAGGACCTGTCCACTCCTTCCCAGTTCTGACCCCGTGCACTGGGCACAGCCTGCTCTAACTAGTCAAAAGCATCGTGAGTTTGTAATATGGAGGAAAAGCAGTGGGTCATGAAAAAAATCCTTGACTGTGACCATCGAAGGAGACAAACAAACCTCTAGAGACAAGTGATCGCTTATTAACTATGAAAATAGCTACTCACAAGCTAGTGTGTAATGAGGCATGCATGCATGCAACTGTTGAAGGATAGACTTGGTGATGAGTTTCTGCAGTTTCTAGGAGGAAAAAATACTGTAATCAAGATAACTCAACAATTTCATTACTTTCTATTTATGGGGTGTAGTAAAGAACATTTTAGAAAAATAGTTTTCAAAAAGCTGATTAAAGGGCTCGTCACAATGTTCTTAGCCCAATTATTTTTTACATGAATAGACTAGGCAATTTTTTAAGGGTTGAAGATTGAGCAGTTATAAAAAAGCAGAAAGTGCTAAGTGGTAGTGTCATTGTTCTGCCTCATAAAAATCAAGCAATAGTATTGGGGACCTAGATAGTGACCTAACCTTATGTAACTTTCATCAGTGAGATCTCTTCCAGATAATGACCAAATGATCATTTAATGGGTCATGTTAACATGCTCTACTTTCTCCATCTATACCAAGAACTATCCAATCCCCTTGCCAAAGAATGTAATCCATTCCCAGCAGCATTGAGTCAGATATCCATATTAGATCATATATAAATCAAGATATAATGCCCACTTCAAGTACTTAACCTCACAGGGAACTTAGGCAGTGGTTGCCTGGATGAAGAGGACCTGAACATCACACAGTAGCACTACCCAACCACATCTCTTAGCTGAAGTGCAGAGAAGCCAGTTTGTAAACAAGTTTCCCAAGAAAGCATGGGTGAGGTAGAAGCCAGAATCCATAGAAGAGAGGCAGCCATGGCTAGGAGAGGAAGGGAGTAATGCAGGGTAAATGCCCTCTTTCTCCTTGCCCTTTATTCTGTTTTCTGTCAAGACCTCTCTTTGTCAGGACCTGGCTGAGGGTCTAGAGAACCATTGGCAAGGGTTATGCTCCATTTCCCTGTACAGATCAGAGCTAGGGACAGGAAAGGATGATGAATATTAGAGAGCAGCAGTCTAGGGCATTGAAGGTTCATCCCCTTTCATTGGTCTGCCTCCACTTTTATCATATACCTGTATCTTGGAAGTTTGTGCTTCTGTTTAATGTTTAGCAGCCATTCATCATGTAAAGCCATTTTCGCCCTTCCCCTACAGGAGAGCTTCAGAGTTTCATTACCGGTCATTTCATTTGGAGTGCAGGATCTTTGTAGCTTTCTATTCAGGTCAGATATCCTTTAGTATATCTGGTAACCTTTGAGCTAAATTGGAGGTTAATCACACCTGATGTCTAAAGTAGTAAGGGAAATATCATTTCACACCCATCAGGATGATGTTTATTCAAAAACAAGGGACAAAACAAATAGAAAATGTTGGCAGGTGTGTGAAGAACCTGGGACTCTTATACATTGTTGGCAGTGATATAAAATAGTGCACTCACTACAGAAAACAAGTGGCTCTTCCTCAGAAAGTTCCACATAGAATCACTGTATTATCCAGCAGCTCCACTCCTAGGCATATACAAAAAAAGGACCTAGAGCAGGGACAGCATAGAGCTGCTTCCCAATGTCCATAAGAGCAGCATAAAACAAGCCTAAAGATGGAAACAGCCCAGTTGGCCATCAACAGAGCTTGAGCATCTGCTTCCTATGAGAAAACTGCCCCATCTAAGAAGGGCAGAGTCTGCCTAGCTGCATTGTCACCCCTGTGGGCACTTGCCCTTCCTGGTTCTGTGGGTTTCACCAGGACACTCACCCTTCAGGCAGCATGACCAGCTCTGGGAGAGCAGCTCATGATGCCATAGGAAGCAGTCAGTAATAGAGGACTTGAGGACCAGAATAGGGACACAAGACCAAGAGATGTGCTGTTGAGTGCCACATGATCTGATAATGCGCTGATCTGCAAATCAGTCGCTTTGAAACCATTTATGATGTTTCCTTCATAATTCTATGTCATTTGATGAAATGCAGATTTTCCTCTGCCTTTAGTGGATATTATTTAAAGACTAAATGGAGACAATTTTGTGCATCTCTTGCAAAAATTCTAAAATGAATTCTTGTCAGATATACTTCATTCGAGATTATAATTGTGTAGTAAAATTAAGTTAAACAGGTTTAACACTCTTGCCAAAATTCTCTTAAATGAATTGTCAGATCAAACTCTTTGAAAATGTTTTAAAATGTGGTAAAATGTAAGCCTAACAGGCTTAACACCATTCTGTTTCATGGGTTTCTGTTTGAGCTTTTTGGTTAGCTGGCTAGGATGGAGACTCTAAGGGATTCAGTACCTGAAACCTACAACTTGCCAGTTCCACCTTGTTTCCTTGGCTGAGCCATATAATTTCTGACTAGTGTCTGAATAGCTGTTACTTCTGAGTTTTTATTACTTCACCTCCTAACATAAGATTTTGCTGTTGCTATTGACATTCAAAACTATGTTGTATCAGGGCTGGAGAGATTGCTCAGCCATTAAGGAGCTTGCCTTCAAAGCCTAGTGACCGGGCTTCAATTCCCCAGTACCCATGTAAAGTCAGATGCACAAAGTAGCACATGCATCTGGAGTTTGTTTGCAGTGGCTGGAGGCCACAGTGTGCCCATTCTGTCTGTCTTCTGTCTCTGTCTCTGTCTGTCTCTCTCTCTTTCTCTCTCTCTCTATGCTTACAAATATATATTTTTAAAAATATGTGATGACTTCATTAAATAATATCACAATAAGCAGAATATAAGGACCAGACAAAAATTTGCATCTAGAAAGAGAAAATAATTTTGGTCCAGATGGAAGGAGCTATCATTGTTCTTTTGCGCTGCTCTCATGGGACAATGAGGGCATCTTTAGGAAGCCTGGAGGCCACAGCTCCACACCAGCCTCAGAATAATCACCCATCATATCCAGTTTGGATCCATTGTCTGCAATCCCCATGTCTTCTTGGTTCCCTCCCTGG
This sequence comes from Zapus hudsonius, assembly GCA_004024765.1. NCBI lineage: Eukaryota > Metazoa > Chordata > Mammalia > Rodentia > Dipodidae > Zapus > Zapus hudsonius. The sequence continues at coordinate 53,499 of PVHP010002238.1, read as the reverse complement.
GATTCTTAGCATGCCCATTTGAATCTCATTTTGGTGGGATTTTAAACATTTGTTTTATTTCAAAGACACACATGTTTGTTGAAGAAAATATTGGAAGTATAGAAAGCAATAACATAATGGTCCAGTCTTACAGTTGATGCTTTTTGTGATACTCTCTTCTCCAATTATTTTTATAATTATTCTCTCATGTTCATACACTATACGTGGTATGACAGTGGTTTATTTTACCCAGTTGCTTATCAAGGCAATCAAGAAGTCATACTAAACATCTGTCAATAATATCCAGTATTCTTTGCTATATGATTTCTCATGACCTCATAGCTTCCAAAGCATAGGTGGGCTGTGATTTAATAGACCAGAACTTAGAAGAGCTCTCTCTCTGGTCAAGCAGCTTTAGCCATCCCTGTAAGGTTAGTGTAACACAATCAAATCTTCCATCAAGCACTTTCACATGCACAAATCCTCAAAGGAAAGATTCTGCATGAGGAATGGTTATGGCTGTCAATCAGTATTCTCCATGCCATGGTTCTTGTGCTCCGTCCCGGTTGTTAGGGGGTGATTATGGATTCTTGTCAAATGAGATGTCTACTCTGTATTCAACATGAGGCAGTTTGTATTTTTCTCAGTCTGTTGCTCTCCTGTCTGAGGAGGTTAAGCAAATCTCCATGAGCCAGAGGGAAGTGGGACCGGCATCATGCCTCGGGCCCACAATCCCCTCACAAGGATTAGACTTCTCCATAAATACATTTGTCTTGATTGGCACATTCCACCCAGGGTTACACCTTCATGCATAAAATGGCTCCAGGCTTAGCTTTCAAAGCTGTTTGCTTCCCCTGTTGCTTTTTAACCACCCAGATCCAGAGGCATTTTTTTGTGTTATATCTATCAAAAATGATTAAGGGACTAGAAGAGTTGATTTAGAAGGACATATTAAGAAAACTAAATATTTACAACCCGACTGAGTGACAGCTTAGGAGAGGCTATTATAGATGTCTTCTAGGCTCAAGTCACGAAGTCTTAGTTTTGCTTTGCCTAGTAACTAGATTTTAGGGACATTAAATTCGGAGAAAGTTTTCTGAGGATGACATCATTTATGATAATTAGATGATCATGTCACTTAGTAATAGGGTTTAGCAGTTTAACAGAGACTTGAAATAACAGTGGCTTAAACAAAGAGGGTTTCATTGTGTCGCCTTGGATCTGAAGTCCAGAAGCAGCTCTGTGACGCCCTCTTCTCAGCGCTGACTTGCACTCTCAAGGTCACCTGACATTTGAGAGGAGCTGCTGCAGCTCAGTTGCCATGGTGCATTCCAGAAAGAAGGCAGGCAGAAGAGGTCTCTGCCAGCTACAGCTCATCTGGTTTCAGTTCACACAGCACTGACCACCACATCTGCAAGACACAGGGAGATTGAGCGGGGGTTTTGTCTCATTTTGCTTTTAAGTTGGGCATATGGCCAAACCCACCAGCATCAAGGTCTTGTTACCAGGCAGGCCTGTGATAATGAGTACTGGGTTTCTGTCACACTATGTCACCCTTAAAGGTTCTGTGAAATCTACTGACGTGCTATAATGCTCGAAGCTAGTCCTTGAGGCTTCCTTCCCACCACCCAGCCTTACCTGTCTGAACACATTCATCATCACGTCCCTGAATTATCTCTACAGAAGTAGCCATCTCACTAGATATAAGGCATTGTTTATGCACATAAAAGTACCTGGACACAGAGAGAAAATGGGAGTCACTGTGAGTTGTTAACAATAAAACTGGGTGATGGCTACACGTGGATTTCTTATACTTCTCTCTGTGTTTATAATTCTTGCTCTTTTTCAAATCAAATTGATCCTTATATTTCTTCAGTAAAGGTCGGTGCTGCTACCTTCAGACAAAGTACTAGAGAAGGTTACGCAGCCCACAGCAAGCCAGCAGCAGGTCAGGCTTCTCACATCCAGCGCTTACAACCTCGAATCCTGACTGCCTGTGCATTGCCTGGACACTAGTGAGAACACAATGGGGCATCACCACAAGACCTGGTCCAAGACCTCAGGTCAGCACACTCAAGTGTCATGTGTTCAGTCTACAGTGCTTTATTGCTCTCTGGGGGCACAAAGTAGCCAAGGCTGCCTCCTGTTGAAGAAAGGGTAATCATGAGTTATGACTTGGCATCATAGCATTTTAATAAGCACTTAATTCACAGCAGTAGTCCCAGCTGAGTATCTGTTGCAGTGCTGGGAACTAGGTGCCTGCAGCTGAGCATCTTCAGTGCTGGGAACTAAGTACTGCAGCTGAGGATCTCTGCAGTGCTGGGAACTCAGTGCCTGTGTGTCAGTTAAGCATCTTTCTGACTCTATTTAGCCTGTTCCTACTCACTACTTGCTTGATGCATAATTTGGGTTGTTCTAGGTAAATAAAACTGTCATATCCTCTCAGTAAGTTATTTTGAGTTTTAAAAGCTTTGGGACTTAGGAAAAACTACAAGTGCCTTGTTTCTAAAAGTGAGAGTAGCATTAATACATGAGTATAAACATTTTAAAAAGTGCTTACAGGGCAGTTTGGTGGACATAAAATATGCATTTAGCCAGACAACATCAGGCATTATTTCCCTAGGCTCATGACCTCCCCACCATAGGCTTTTGCTAGTGTTTCAGTTCCAGGCATGTTTCCCTCCCATGGACTGGGCCTCCAGTCCAATTAGAGAGAGGTTGGTTTCCCCCATAACAGGCCTGCCACTATTGTACCATTTGACACGTTTGGCCTGGCCAGACAGTCTTCGGACTTTGTCTCCCAATGGGCTGCATGCATGAGAGTGCTTTCCAGCTTTCTGCCAACTTGTCTACACGGAGAAGGTTTCCAGATCAGCGCCAGCTTGATTTCTCACTAACCTGCAGCCCAAGCATGTGGAAGGCTCCATTTCTTCATCTCTGGAGTATCTGGGCCGTGTGTTCTCTGAGTCTCTTCCCTGACTGTCCTTTGTCACAACAGGTTACTTGTTTATTCAGCCTCTAAGAACTTTTTTTTTTTAAACTGGAGGGCTCTGTATGAAACCTACCTGTTTTTTTTTTCCAATTCCTGCAGTGTTTTTGTTGTTTTGTTTTTGTATTATGATTTGGTTTGTTCCAAATTCTTTTACACAATGTCCCTTAAAGCTTACAGTTTATTTGCCCTCTATTCTTTTTAGACTAAACAGATGAGTGAAACCTGTCATCCATCTCAGCTATCACCTGCCTTCTTAAAAAAATATTTGGCCTTGGGCTGCAGAGAGAGCTCAACAATTAAGGACACTTATTTGCAAAGCCTGACTGCTCAGGTTTGATTCTCCAGTACCCAAATAAAGCCAGATGCACAAAATAACACATGCATCTGGACTTCAGTTGCAGTGACAAGAGGCCCTGCTGTACCAATTTTTCTCTCACTCTCTGCTTGCAAATAAATAATAAACAAAATAAAAATTTTAAAAAGATTGAGTCTTTGCTCTAGAACATTGTAGGATATTTGCCTCCAGACTAACTCATTTGTTTTATTTATGAGTGAAAAACATGTACATATTTGGCATGCTAAGCTTACATCTGTTGTTAAGTCACAAGAGAGCAACCTAGAAGCCAACCCTGGAGATTGTCACTGTAATTCAGGCCCAGGCTGATTTCTGCTGTGTGGGACCGTTGGGCTCACTTTGTTTTTCTTCCAAGAACTCTTTCCCGTAGCAGCATAGAGCTCGCTGGCTGGGAAGTGACGATAGTGACCACTGTACTAGGTTGCCTTACCTAGAAAGGCTGGCTGCCCCTGCCTTTGCCACACAGTGGGTGATGTGTGTTTCTGATTGCTTTTTAGGGCAGCCTTTGGCAAGGAGTCTGAAGTTCTGATTGGGAACCTGGGTGACAAGCTAATCCCTCCACAAGACATCCTCCGTGACGTCAGCGACCTCAAAGCCCTGGCGAACATGCACGAGAGCCTAGAATGGCTGGCAGGCCGAACAAAGTCTGCTCTCTCCAATCTTTCCACATCCCAGAGTAAGTTGTAGTAGGGCAGCACTTTGGGGGATGATGGAGGAACTAATCTGAGTGCATCCATTGCAAGTGTCACTTTATGTCCCTGTCATCAGGTGAGACACTTCCTAATTTGCCAGAAATTCGTGTTGGAATTCTGTTTGTGCTGCATCTCTCCCACTTTGTGATTCAGGGGAAGGAACTGGTTTTGACTTCCCTACGTGGGGTGTGAGAAGCCAGCAAAGGCAAAGAAACCAGATCCTGCTAAGATTGATCCCCCATGTCTCAGGAACAGAAAGCAATACCTTTGTCCTCTCTACAACGTCACAAGGACAGAAATCATCTCAGCTCAGGGCTTGAGTGTATAGCTACATTCTCATTTTAACTTGATATAAAGCTAATACAAAGTATCTAAAAGAATAATAGAAGTGATTAAGGTACTAGAAAATAGAGGTAATGAGGACAACAATTATTTGGGAACAGAGATAGCTGGGAGATAACAATTATAGATTTCAAGGAAATTAAGGGATAGGAAATGAAATAAGAATGAGAAGCCTTTTTCTATCAAGGACCAATTGCTCAGAGGAAAATAATCAGAAAATCTGAAGTCACATAGACTTTAATCAGAATAAGTACAGAGTATTGTGACATAGGTAAAGTAGAGGCCAGGGATAAAGAATAAAGCAGGGTTAGATGTGTGAGTGGAGAGATGGAAACAGAAGAGCAAAGGGCAAGCTTAGCAGGAAGAAAGCCTCAAAGCAGGCTGAGCAGGTCATGTATGGGTGAGCTGTCAGGTGATGCCCCAGAGAGACTCTCGTCTTACGTGCACTGTGGATTTCAGAGTATGTTATTTATTATCGCTGTCCCTTTGAGACGTTACTTCTACTTGATTTACTATGATTCCAGCTTAGTAATGGAAGAAGGTGGATGAAACTCTAAAGGGTAAATTATTTTTTGCAATACAGGACCATAGCCAGAGTCTATCAGATCCCTTGAAGGCTGATCATGTCCCTGTCCCCATGACTGGTACACAGTGCAGGATGAGAAGAAGAGATTGAATGATGTGCTTTCAGGGAAGGTCACAAAATGTGATTTTAAAATATATTTTAAATTTTGTTTTTATTTACGCTTGTATGTCTACACCTTTTATTTTAAAGATTACTTTTATCTGATGATAAAACTATGCAGGCTCATTTTCAGAAATCTATAAGAATAGGAAATGCAGGGCTGGAGAGATGGCTTAGCAGTTAAGGCACTTGCCTACAATGTAAAAAGACCTGAGTTCAATTCCCCAGTACCGCAGAAAGCCAGATCCACAAGGTGGCGCATGGTGCTTTGCAGTGGCTGGAGACCTTGGTGCGCCCATTCTCTCTCTCTCTGTCTGCCTCTTTCTCTCTCTCTCTCTCTCACTTTCTCTCAAATAAATAAATAAAATAAAATATTTTTTAAAAGAATAGGAAATGCAAGCACATAGTAAGGGTAGTTTGGGCACAGTGTTACATTTGGGCAGATTTTTCATCAAGAGGAATAATTAAAAGCCCCCATCCTCAACTTACCAGTCCCTAAGAGCAGGCGGTTCTGTCACAGGCAGTTGAAGTTACCTCTTCCTCTACCAGACACACTCTGATTTCCTGTCTTGTGTGAAAGTCAGAGGTAGCATTCTTCTTGCTAAGTGCAGACAGCTCTGAAAAGGAGCTTTGGCTCCTACAAGTGCAGGTATATTTCTTAGTGATGCAGGGGATCTCCACTTTTGGCAGGACAGCAGTATTCAACACTTAGTACTACAATCTCTTCTTCCAAATGGCACAGCACTCCAGATCTCTAGTCTGTCCATTCTCCAAGGAACTCACAAGGCAAGATTATCTGGAACCTCCATAGCAAGCTGCTAAATTCAGACTTGGCATCAACTGTCTTCAAAAGGAGAAAAATGTTGTCTGAGTTATGCTGAACTTTTTAATTGCTCAATTTAGCTGTTGTCTTCGTGTCACTGAGAGTACCCGGTAGCAATGATGTCTAATTCATGCTTTAATCATCTCTGTTATTCTGACAAAGATCTCTTCTACCATGCCCATCGGCACTGTCACATGTGCTCGGTTCCATTTTATAATATAAGTTGTACCCTCTCAGCTCCTCTCACAGTGATCCTTCTACCCAGTGAGTGATTGAACTGACTGTCAGCATTTTGTAATCAGTGTAAAACCCAAGTGAACAGTAATCACTCCTGGTGCTAAAACAAAACATCAAGAGAACCTGAGTTTATTCTATTAACAACCAGCCCTGCTCAGCCCCACTTACTGCCTCAGTAAATCCACAAGAGAGAGGCCTATCACCACGGAGGACTGTCAGTGGGCTAGTAGGATTGCTCCATGTAGCCATAACTCCACAAAGAGAACAAGGGACAGCTCTGTTATTCTTTGGAAAAGTTAACTGGAAGAGTACAGCAACTGAAGTATTTCCAAGTCAGGAAGCCAAATATGAAGAATATGCTGGCCTTTAACCCAGCTCTCATGGGTGGATGGGGAAAACCTAGCTAAGAAGCCTTTGGGCTTCTGTCTTACACATCCTGATAAGTCTTTGGTATGGTAAATCCTGTATTGCACTCAACTTATGTACTGTAATGGAACAGTGACACCTTGCAGGAAGTCATTTTCATAGTAACTGTCTCTTTAAGAGAGGGCCATAAGCTCTTCACCCACCTGAAACATTTCATGTTAGTGGCAGAGGGTGGATGTCTTCAGTGTCCAGGAGATTAAAATGAATGGAATTTTCAAAGATGATTTTTTTTGTTTCTGTTAGCATTCACCTAAATGTCAGTGGCCTCTTTACATGCAAAAGGATCACCTCTTCTCCATCCCGACTCAGGTGCTTCCAAGGTCGAGGCTGTTGTTCCATCACCTAGGGTATTTTCCCCTTCAACCTTTGCTACATCTGTTCCCATTCAGATTCTTTCACTTGAAAGTCCAGGCTAGGCCAAGCATGGAGACACATGCCTGTGCTCTCAGCATTCAGGAGGATGAGGGAGGAGGATCACAATTTTGAGACCAGCCTGGCTTACATAGTAAGTTCAAGTTTACAGTAGGCAACTTAATGAGACCTTGTCTCAAAATAAAAAGTAAAAAGAGTGTTGAGACTATAGCTCAGTGGTTGAGTTCTTATCTAGCATGTGGGAGGCCCAGGTTGTAATGCTCAGTACCACAAAAAAAAAGGACGAAGGGAGAAATGGAGGAAGGGAAGGAGAGAAGAGAGAAATCACAGCATAATTAAAGTTAAAATAATCCACTGGCTCATCAGACTCATTAAATCGAAGTCCTTCAGGTAGGTGTGTCTGGATATAGACATTTGAATGATACAATCAGGTCACAGACCTGCTTATACATCATAGGTTCTCTAGAGGAAAGAGAGTTGATAGAATGGATTATAATAAAATTTATATATTTTATCTATATAAAATATAAATTTATATTTAATTTATTGGGGTAGCTTACAACAGTCCAACAATAGCAGTCTGCAGGCCCACAGGTGAAGGAACCAGTAGCTGTTCAGTCCACGTGACTGGAGGCCTCAGCAGTCCTAATCCAGCCCAGAAGGCCTGATGGCTCCCTGGGGAGTAGCTGCTCTTCAGTCCATGATGTGAAACTGGTTCTGATGTCCAGGAAGGGTAGGAGAACAGGATGTGAATGCAAGTCACGAACAAGCACCAGCAGAAGGGGGGGGGGAGGAAGAGGGTTTCCTTCCCCTCAAGCTTCCTTATATTTATTCCCCTTGGAAGGCCCTCCCACTGGAGGGAAGAGCTCACTCTGGAGAAGGGAACTCCTCCCTTCTCCAAAATCCCAAAAGGATTTTGTCAATCCTTCCTGCAGGCAAACTCAGAGACCCGCCCAAGATTACTATGGATTATTACATAGATCAAGTTGACAAACTTAACCATCACACACCCATTCTGTCTCTTACTTTTAATCTCAGGTAAGTATTTTCTACCAGTTGTCCCAGGACGATTTGCTCTCAGGCAAATAGAGCATTATCGCCAAGTACTCCAGAAACTGTCCCAGAGGACCTTGATCTACCTGCTTGACCTTCTTGAGACAGTGGCTATAGTCTTCCTTTTCTTGAATATGTCTTGGTTTTGACTGTCTTTCCAACATCCACCCAAGTCTCTATGCTGCTCTTACCTGTAGAAAACATTTATGTTGGAGATCACTTTTCATAGAGATGCAAATAAGTAGAACAGGATCAGGTTTAGTAAGGTATAGGCATTGGTCACAGTTCCAGCCATGAGTAAAGGGACAAAATAGTCTTTGCTCTCTGTAATATCTGCTATTTATAAGAATCCTAAAAACTTTTTGAAATTGCTATGATTAAGGGAATTTATACAGCAAAATGTGATCTACTTGAAAATTATCAGAAAATATTCCAATCTTTAATGACTTTTCTTGGTATTTTATCCTTTTGTTGTTTTGGTTTTGGGTTTTTGTTTTGTATTGTTTTTAAGTAGGTTCTCACTCTTGCCCAGGCTGGCCTCAAACTCAAGGGATTGATCCTCTTAGCTCAGCCTCTCAAGTGCTGGGATTAAAAGCATGCATTACCATGCCTGGCCCTATTCTTTTATTTTAAGGATATTTTGCCTTACTCTAATTAAATTTATTTTATCATCATATAAAAATGAAAATTATATATATTTGTGAGGTACCTTCTAATGTTTAAATTTATCCACATATTATATAATATTTTAATCAAGTTAAACTTCCCTATCTCATCAAACATGCCTCATTTCTTTTAAAATATATCATCTCTAGTCACCATTACATCATCCCCTCCTAACTGTAACTCTGTGTCTTTTGTGATTTGGATGTGTCATGTTCCCCTTAGGCTCATGGGTTTGAACTCTGGGACCCCAGCTGGTGGAGCCTTGCTAGAAGAATTGGTTTTCTAGTGGAAGGCACCTTCACAGCCTGTCCTCTTTGCTTCTTGACTGAAGACACTGTGAACAACTCCTTGTGGTCCTGCCACCATACTTTTCCCACCATAATGGACTTCAAACTATAAACCAAAACAAGCCTTCCTTCTTAGTTTCTTTGTATTTTGTCACATCAGCAAAAATAATAATTAATAATAATAATAATAATAAAAGTAATGAATTAGAGTACCCATGGATCAACCTCTCCCCATTCATCCCTCTCTACTGTTTTTCCCTACCCTCTGGTAATCACCATTCTATTCTCAAATTCTATGAAATCAACCTTTTCAGATCCCAAATGTGAGATCATGTGTTGTTTTTCTGTGCCTTGTTTATTTCACTTAGCATAATGACAAAATTCTGCTCAGCAAATGACAAAATTTCACTCTTTTGTGGATGAATAGTAGTCCATTGGTATGGTGTGCGTATAATATCCTGTATTTACTTTATCTTTCATCAGTTAAAGGAGATTTGTGTCCTTTTCATTTATTAACTATTGTGAATAGTGTTTCAGTGAACATGGGCATGCAGATGTCTCTTTTAACCTATTAATGTGATTCTTTCTTTGGATTGGGATTTCTGGATCTTATCCATTTTTAATTTTTAGAGGGACCTTCAAAATGTTTTTCAAAATGGCTTTATTAATTTATTCCCATCAACTGCATATAAAATATACATGTATTATATAAATAATTTGTTTTGCAAATGAGGGATTTGGGGTAGGTTCCTTTGATACTGGGCTTCTCTATCCTCTGCTCACTCACTTCCCACTTAGCAAGTTCTTGCAGAGCCCATATGTATCGCTAAAAAGAAGCAGTAAAAAGTCAGACTCTAATCCTTCATAGTCTGTGAAACTCCAATTCTCTCAAATTTCCATCAAATCTCATAATTTTAGTGCCTAGAATTATTTTGGACTATGAAGTATATGTTTCTTTATAGACTTCTTACTTAAAGTAGAATTGTTGTCTAGCTCAGTTCTTTTACATGTGATGCAATTAAGGCCTCAGAGTAGTCACAAGGCATGTCTATGCTGAACTGGGTCAAGTCATCAAGTTCTCAATTTAATGCCCCTCGATTACATCATTGTTGTGGCCAAGGACAGAGCCACTAGCATTCCAGAAGGTGTCAGATTGGGAGAGCACCGGAATGCTATCCTTGTGGTCATTTCTCCTCGTGTCACCAGAATTTCTGGGCTTTGCAAAGTACATGAGATTATTGCATACATCTCTTTTGACTTTCCTCTGAGTTTTAATAAAACATTCATCTAATGTTTCACCCTCTATGTTGTGTAAGTTAGAAACTTCATCTGTCTGGTGTGCTTGCAATCTAGTCTAGATATTGTACTGTTCACACAGTAGCCACTAGCTTTATATGGTACTTAAATTTAATTAAAATTTCATTTCCTCTTGCATATTGGCCACTTTTGAAACATTTCATGACTTTTTTTCATGACTTTTGTATTAATCTTAGCACACATACAGACATTTTCATCGTTATTATTTTATTTCCCCCCGTCCCTGTCAGACGTGTTGTAAGAACTTGTGTTCTTCTGATTTGCACTTTTGTTACTCATATTACTTGTCTGTGACCTGGTTACTTGGTTATCTGATGATGTCATTCATTTTCAAATGTTCAAGTCACCCAGTACAAAATGGCCATGTTTTGTTTTGTTTTTTTGCTTTAAACTTGGCTGCTATCCTGACCCTTTTCCAGTCATGTCATTTCCCTCCCCATTGTCAAAGATTTGGGGAAAAAATGCCACAATTCTTGGGGGAAAAAATGCTAGTGTATCTATAGCAAGTCTGCTAGAGTAAAGCTTTTTTGAAATAAAAGCTGATTTCATAGCATTTCTAGTCATAAGTTGCAAAGATAGTTCAGAGAATTTCCACATATATAGCATACCCAGTTTCCTTATTATTAACATCTTACCTTAGGACAGACTATTTGTCATGACTAATGAGCCAATGTGATTCATTGCTATTAACTTCATACTTCATTTAAATTATCTTAGTTTTTAGTCCAGTGTCCTTTTTCTGTCCTGGGATCATATCCAGGATGTCACAGTACGTTTAGCCGTCATCTCTCCTTAGAACTGTGTAGACTGACAGTTTCCTAGACTCCCTTTGTTTTTGATGACCTTGACAGAAGACTGCTACTAATTGGATAATGTAAAATGTCCACCAACGGGGGTTTGTCAATGTTTTTCTTGATTAATCTGGGCTTGGGATTTTGGAAAAGAAAACTACCCGATACAGCACCGTTCTTTTCACATGAACTGTGCACACGTTATCAATATGGCTTATCATTAATAATGTTCTGGGATTGATTTTTGTGGCTCCAATTCATTTAATCCTTTTTAGACAGCTCCTTCTGAATTCCATATCAACTCTCTACTTTCCCATCACAAATTGGTTTTGTCTGTGTATCTTTGAAATGGCCCTTCTAAAAAAAAAAAAAAGAAAGAAAAAGCACAGTGAATGCACCTAGTATATAGCCAGTGTTTGAATGAGTTGATCATTTGCAAAAAATAGTCACCTTCAATAATTATGCATTTGGCATAGATATAATCTTGTGAGTCTGACAGGCTCCATATAGGAAAAGCTGGGTTGTGGAGCACCTACAGCTACTTTCTACTTGCCATGTTCATTAAACATCGCTTAATAATATAAGCATTTATATTTCTTTGAAACAAAACCATGTTAAGATCTCTTTGTGAAAAACAATTATTCTTAACTCATTTTTGTTGGATTTTAGTGTGCAAGGTTGAATTAAAACCTGTTTGCAAATAAGCCTTCCTCAAACAAACCCTTTAGGATAGCAGTTCTCGAACTCAGCTGCACATCAGCTATCATCAGTGGGTGAGGACACCTGCTCAGGTGACCTTCCAAGGTGTGGGCCTAGAATTGTGCTGCATCCCAAGCCAAGTAAAGTAGGCTTAGAACTAAGGTGCAAAGATCAGCTCTGAACCTCAGCTCACCCCAGAATGCCTGTTGCTTTTTAAAGTGCTTACAGGCCATTTTAACAAATAGCCAACATTGAGAACCACTGACTTAGAACCCTGAAACATTTCTTTCTCCTCTTCTGCACTGCTGTGTATTTGGGAAATGCTTTGAAGCTAATTTGTCTGTTCTAATCACAGAAGCATGGGGTTCCCTTTATGGAAAAGGACACCAGCCATGGAGATTTGATACCTGTGTGTTTACCAGAGTCAGCCCAGTACCCCACTTCCATATAGCAGTTGTTGGCCCAAATCTGACTAAAATATAAACTTTCATATTAAAATAAATAAAACATCATTGTAAATAAAGATGGAAAAGGTGCAGATAGCCAACCACACCTGTGTCTCTGGTTATGTGGTATCCAGGATATGTTTATAAATTGCTCTATGTTATTCAACATTTTCTAAAGTGGAATTTGGATTCTTTATGGTAGAGCTCACTATATGGGTCTTTTTATACCCTTCTGGTAAATAAAAAATAAAATGCAAATCTCTTGGCTATTTTTTGCCTTGGCACAAATGAGAATAAAATTGTCGCATGAGAAACTGTCCTGTTTCACTTTGATTTTGTCAGACCACTAAGCCAGCATTGATTTCCCTTGCCATAATTTCATCTGATTCTTTTTAATTAGGACTCTCTGTGTGGTAATTCCTTCCCTGCTCGGGTATTTACAAGTTTCAAATATTTGTACACTGTTATCAAACAGCTCCTCCTGGCCAGCGCTGAGCCTGCCCTATATATTTACCTTGTCAGATCACTTTTCTATGCTTAGGCTTCCTAGTCCTGTCATCATTTTAAAAATAGATTTTTTTTAACTTTTATATATTTACATATTTGTTTGCAAACAGAGAGGGAGAAGGAAAGAAAGAGAGAGAATGGGTGCCCCAGGGCCTCCAGCCACTGCAAATGAACTCCAGATGCACACACCACTTTGTGAATCTGGCTTTACGTGGGTACAGGAGAATCAAACCTGGGTCCTTAGGTTTTGCAAGCAAGTGCCTTAATGGCTAAGCAATATCTCATAACCCCTGTCATCATTTTTTATTTATTAACTGTCCTTTTCTTCAGCTGATTCATTCTGTCTCCATTTCTATTATTCTTCCTTTATTGATGATAATTTTCAAATTCAGTATCATTTTTTATTTCATGATTATACTGTTTACTAAAAGAAAAATTATTAATTAAAATATAATCAAATTAAAATTTCAAATTTTTAACAGAAAAATCGAAATATACCATATTTTGTTCATGAATTTCCCACCCACTATCAGCTCTGAAACTGTTTTGATCTTATCTGACACTCTATTTATAATTCTGTATAAGCCTTTCTCTCATTAAAGTAATGTCCAAATATAGTTCCACGTTATACACAATTTCACAACTAATCATGTTTTTTACAGGCAAACACACCAATAATAATTTCATAATGGCTCGGTTTTGTTCATTTTCAGTCTTAATTTTACTGTATTGATTCTCTATACTCATTGAAACCGATCATGATAAGGAAAGAACTCTTCAGAGGCTGCTGTGGTTAGGACATTCACTTGTTTGTTCTTGGGATTCTTGTGACACCCACACTGTTACTAGGAAGGAAGGTGCTGCTCTTCGTAGGTTTCATAAGGACTACCTCCTGGACCACCCTGGCTTCTCTGCATTGATGTGCTGTATACTGTGACCCAAACTTCAGGCTGACTTTGGTGGCTTCCCCCCCCCCCCATTCCTTTGCTTTGAGCAGTTCTGCATGCTTCCATACGAGGGGTACTCCCTTTTTGCAGCTTCCCTCCTCTCTTTGAGTTTCCTTTCATGGCTCTCAAATCATGGTTGGCTTGCTTCTTCCTACAGATCTGTGTTTCTTTTGATGCACGGTGTATTTTAATTCCTCCTTGTTCTATGATATAGCACATAGATTTGACTGTGAAGCCAAACCTACTTGAGAACAGTCAAGCAAATTATTGTTTCATCATGGGGACATTACTTAGCCTTTCTGAGCTATTTCCTTGCCTCTTCAATAGAAATAATGCACACTTATTGGATTGCTCTAGCTCTTTTTTTTAACATTTTATTTATTTTTTTATTTGAGAGAGAGAGAGAATGGACTGCAGACGAACTCCAGACACGTGAAGCTGGTTTTACGTGGATACTGGGGAATTGAATTTGGGTCCTTCTGCTTTTCAGTCAAACACCTTAACCGCTAAGCTATATTTCCAGCCCACTCTAGCTCTTTTTAAAAATATTTTAATTTATTTATTTACTTTCAAGGAGAGAAAGGAAGAGGGAGGGAGGGAGGGAGGGAGGGAAGAAGGGAGGAGGACCTCCAGCCACTGCAAACGAACTCCAGACACATGTACTACTTTCTATATCTGACTTTATAAGGGTACTGGGGAATCAAACCCAAGCTGTCAGGCTTTGTAAGTAAGTACCTTAACCACTGAGCAATCTCTCCAGCCCCTGCTCTGACTCTTAAATGAGATGGTGAACTTGGAGTCCTCAGTGACTCACAGTGAGTGTTCTGTGCTGGATTCCTGAGTTTCATACTATGAATCTGAGGCTTCCTCTTCCTTATGCCTTATGGCTTCTCTTCTATCTCAAGCTCTATTCTTATCTGTGCCCCTGTGCCATTTCCAGTTAATTATGGCTCTGTACCAGCTCCCAGATGTATCTGAGGTCATGGAAATATTTCTGTGAGGGAATCTTTGAGAGCCTACAGGCCCATCTGAGAAACCCTCTTGGCCTTCACTACGACGAGAAGGCTCTGCTATCATAAGTATGTTCTCTTGTCAGTTTGCGAATCTTTTGTTGAGTTCTTTGTCCTGTGCCAAGCCCTGATTAGGAGGCTGAGTCTTCTCTCCACTCTGTAGAGACAGTTATGAACTGCAGAGCTAGAGGAGGCTCGTGCTGTGGGTGTTCCAATGCAGTTATGGACTTCTAAGTATCTGCCCATGAAGAATTATGTGGCTGCTTCTTTGAAAGTGCCAGCATTTGTATCCATAAGAGAAATATTTTACTAAAATATGATAATATCATGGATGCTTAAGTGTGGTGGCTAGGAGCTTCCAGTTGAGTGACTGCATCTGCAAACAAAACTATAATATGGAAAGAGAATAAATATAAATGAAAATGTCTAGGAAAGAAGTTGGAAAACAAAAGAGGGCTCTAAAACGGCATGCTGAGATTGCAGGGCTAGCCTGAGAAGGTGGACGAGATGCAGAATTGCCTGGGTTGGAACTGACTTCCTGCAGGGCCATGAGGAGGAATGGCTATGGTGCTGCCAACTTAACTAAGACATCTGAGGGGGCTGGTGTCACGGGCACCTGACCATGCCGAGCAGTGCAGACTCCCTGAAGCCACCTGACGTGCTTTTAAATGTATGCTCTCACCTCTTATTCAGGTGCTTTAAGACTCGAGGTCAGCCCAAGAACCAGTGTGAATCCATGAGTTAATGACTGCACAGGAGAAAGATACGTCCTGAATTTCTCCACCCTCAGAACTCTGTCTGGGTGTGTTATAAAATGCAGTTGATGAGGAGAGAGTAGTGGTGACAGGGAAAACAGTGGAGGGAATGGCTGGCTGGTTTCATGGAAGAAATCCTCATGAAGTTATAAAAACATTTCTCTAAATGTTAACTGGGTATGCTTCGTCAGCTTGTTTTTTCATCAGCAGTGAACATTGCATTTTCAGACTACCAGCCCCAGGAAGATGGAGCAGAGGAGAGCATGTATGAATGTGTGCGTATGTCAATCCCAAGAGATAGCATCATGACAATAATGGCACTCCTCAGTTAGATGACATTGCTTATTTTCAAGGACCTTCATAGTCATTATCTTCGAATCGCTTATCCCTGCCTCAAGCTGTACTTGACAAGGCAGCCTTTATTCTCTCTGTTTTAGTAAGTATGATCATGAAGCACGGAACTTTGGCTATTTGCCCAAGGTCAAAAAGAATCAGTGACAAAAATGTAGACTAAATCTATTCTCAGAGCATAGAACAGAATGTCTGGAAAAATAACATGGTCACCTATTATGAGGGTGCCTCAGAGAACCAGTGTGTGCCTCTTTCCTCAAAAAGCTGAACTATTTTTGTGCAACAAGTTAAATACCATGTTTTGTCCATGGCCAGGACAGCATCAAGCGCACTGAAAGGGGGAATAAGGGGAAATAAACTTGACATTGGTTCACCAGCTTACAGGCGTAGTAGCCATACCCCTGACCCCAAGATTCCATTTTGAAACTCACTTTGCTGTGTATTCTGGGAAACGTTGTATTATCTTAAATCCAATAACAGAATTTATATTGAATTTTAGAAATTAGGCCATAGAAATGTAGCAAACCTCTGTCTTCAGATGAGGAATAGGAATATATGAGGTGTGCATCCCCCAGTTCAGTGTTGCTTATCAATAGTGCTTAATTCTGTGTACTGACATCTGTTAGCTCTGCCTTATGGGTCCTGGTTGGATTCTACTAGGTTTTTTAACAACTTAATTCAATTTTTATGAAAGAAAGAATAATGGGGACTTTTCCGTAAGGCTGATGAAAAACCCAAGTGCCTTCATAGAAACCAAGACTATCTGATCCAATTCGTCAGAAAAGCAAAAATCCTGTAAATGTCAGAAAGATGTTACATGCTGGAAAACCCCTTTGGTCAAATTCATCTAAAGAAGGGACTATTTGTAGGTGACTTTTTAGCAAGTCTGTCAAAAGCTTCTTCTACAGATAAAAATTCAATAACCTTTCACTGTGGATGTGCCACAATTATCGCTCATTTAAAAACAGTCCCTCTAATAGAGTATTTTATCACCCCGGACAGTCTCTGCATTGTTCATTATTTAGTGTTTGCTAAGCTGATGGCACTTCCACCGCACTTTCCTTATCTCTGCTTCTTCAGAATTGGATTTTATATTTCCAAACCAGCCAGATATGACAAGTCATTTTCTTCCCTCTTGTCTTTTAAGAAACGCAAACTTGATTTCTTTTTTTTTTTTTAACAATCACCACTTAGAGATTAAAGTTATTGGAAATGTCTGTATTAACTAGCAATGGGACATGCAGTGAAGGACTATTGCACTTTAATTGCAGGTGGGGTTTCCCACTCTTCTTCTTCATTCTCTTTATTTCTAATGTGTGCTTATTCTGTCTCTCTTTAGTCTTCACCTCCCTCCCCCAACATGCCTTCTGCTAAAACATACAGTGAATGCATGGTGAGTGAAGCCGAGGTATTATGAAGCCTGATGTGGTTAGAAGGCAAGGCAAGGAAGGTGTTATCAGAATTATTATATTATAGAGCCGCAGTCAGGTGGTGATAAGCAATGTAAGTGGGTCTCTCTGTAAACACTGAGTGTCTTTATATGAGAAATTTCCTGAAAGGAAAATGATAAAGTCATTAGCTGGACACCCCAGGGAGAGACCAGTTCAAACAGCATCTCTTTCCATCAGGCTCATTATTGAGAGTCTTAACTGTTGTCATTCTGAAAAGTTATCCTGCCTGTGGTTTTGGGAGGCTTTGCAGCCTAGCTAGAACACAGACTTTATTCAGGGATTGGCCTTTGGCACTCTCAACAAATGAGGCTTTTTAAATTGAGACCTGGCCACTTCTCTTTCTCATTGGAATCCCTGGAGAATTTAGGTGAGGCACCATGAACAGTGCATCAGAATCAAATTTCTATGTCTTCCTCCACTGGGTGCTCTCTCCTGCTCAAGAAATGCTCTCATTTTTTTTTAAAGGGAAATAATAGAACTTCAAGAAGTTTGATGACAAGATTTTGATCTCTTTTGACAATAATCTGTTGAGCAGTGAAAAAAGATTGTGTGTGAGAGAGAATCTCACCAAAGTTTTAATTTCAAGATTTATAGATTATTTTATAAACAAAAATGACTCTGGAGTTTTCCTTCATACACTGATAATAAGAGCTGTCCTCTAAGACTGACTTTATATGAAAAAATATTTGCTCAAACTATATCCAGAGAGGAGATGCTCCAAGTGTCTGTCATGTCTTTTTCTGGGAGGCAGTATAACTAAGAATCCTACATTATAGTATTTGGTTAAAGGTACCACAAGCCCAATTAACGCATTTGCTCAAGCCAGAAGCCTTTCACATCCTCACAGAACTCGTGGAAGTGTGCATGAGAAACGCCCCCACATGAGGTTTGCATATGCTGCTGTATCTGCCTCTCCAGAAAGCAGAGCATGGGTCACGACAGACAGATGGCTGCCACAAGCTGCCGGGGGGCTCCCACTCCCACTCCCACCCATTCCCACAAAACAAGCGGAGAGAGGTGCTTTTCTTAAACAATGCACCTAGATTTTCTCTCCCTCCATGCAATCCTACCTATGGAATATTGAACCAACTCAACATCTAATGTGGTCCACCTGCCTTTATTCCTCAGTGCCAACAGAACTCAGCAGAGTTGGCCAGACGCACTTAAAATTGCTGAATGAATCATCTGTATTATAACCCCCTAGGATTGCTTGGAGATAAAGTCCACTGTAATATACACAGTGACATCTTCTACTGTGCCTAGCAACCAGTGAGCCTCATCAACGCTAGTCTCTGCCTGCTGCTGCTCCTTTTGAAAGCGCTTGTCCTGGTGGTTAGCCATCCTGAGAGGATTCCATCACTGGCTCTGCCAACACTTGTCCCTAGTGGTGCTCCTTAAGAAATGCCTAGGTCTGTACCCTGTCGACTTTCTGTCTCCTACCTTCCCATTTGATGGTTGGGCCATCTGGTTTGATAACTTAATTTCTCTGTCAAAGGTCTGTGATGTATTGCATTTGAAATTAGATATTGAGCTCTTAAGTTTAACAGTCTTCCAAAATCCATGTGGCCTTGGAACTTAGGCCCAGGGGAAGGCTGTGCTTATTCATATCTACAACGAGTGGAAGCTTAAGGCTAAACCACCAGCTCTCAGGAAATGACTCTCAGTAAGCTTGAACTTCAGTTCTGGCCATATGGAAATGAAGCAACTGCTGTATTGTAGCTTCAGGAAAGACTGTAACAAAGGATGGTAGACCATGTAATTGCAGAGCTGCTAGGAGCTGGGGAGCCCTGGAGCCCTTTATCATCAAGGGACACCATCTGGCTTAAGAAAGAGCTCAGGTTAAAATATAATTAGGTTTCCACCAGGCTTTGCTCAGAAGAGAAACAAAGGGTATAGCTACCTGCTACCCCTTCTCTGCTGCATGTGGAGTCATAGAAACCTTGTCTCAAAAAAAGGGGTTGGGGGCAGTGTGCTAGGGGATGTGAACTCCCCAAAAAGCACTGTATCTACTTCAAACAAGGCTGAATGGACTGACAGAACTCATGTTATCACGGAGAGATGGAATGTTGCAGGATCAGAGCCAAAGGACCTTGGGTTTCCTTTAGCCCTTTAACAGGTCTTTATTGCCCACCTCTGTGTCTGAACTAACATTCTGGTGACTATCAGACCACCAGCTTCCACTGACCCACAGGCTAAGCATGTCATCAGATAGCATCTGAAGCCTGTAGCGGCCAGTCAGTCCCTCGCTTTGTGGTAACCCATCCACCTGATGTTTCCACCCATGTGTTTGAAAAGTGCCTCCGTTTATGACATTTTCTAGTTCTTTAACTATAAAAACTTCATGAAATTGTCAACACATAAGAACATAGAATTTGGGGTAACCTAAATCTGTGTTCCCAGACCATGGTCACTCTTATTTGGCTACAGAATAAACTATCTCTTCTGTGTTTCTGTTGACAAGGAAAACACTCAACCTTAACCTTTCACCTCCACATGCACGCATATAGGAAGAAACATGCTATCATTTATGTACACTTGTTTAAACTAAAGCAATCAGAAATGATGTAACTTTTACTAATCTTTAATATGAGAAGTGGCACAGGGCCCTCATTTTGGCACTGTGTCAGATACTATTTAGAAAGTCTAACAGGCTGACTTTGGCATCTTTTCCCATTGTTTTCATTTTCTGCATTTCAGAAAAAGTGCCTGAGGAAGTAGACTTGTGAATTACATTTTCTAGGTTTTACTAAGCTTGCCTTCACAAAGTAGATTCATGGCTTATAGGAAAACCTTGGATTAAAAGAGGTAGGCATACAGAGTGGGTAGGAATGCCCGGAGGCACAGTCCTCCGCATAGGGAGAGACTGACTGAGGCCTTCATGATCCACAGTGATTACCATAACCCCAGGGAGGAGGGCCTCCAGAAAAAATGGGTACGCCAGGGCCTCCAGCCACTGCAAACAAACTCCAGACACACGCACCCCTTGTGCATCTGGCTTTGGCTGGGTACTGGGGAATCAAACTTGCTTTGCAGGCAAATACCTTAACTATTGAACCATCCCTCCAGACCCTAAAATAATTTTTTAATTATTAAAGCTTTAATAACATTCTAGTTGGTTAGCAGCAATAAAGCTGAAGAAACAAAAAAGGTAGGCAAGACTGGCCATGTGGAAATGACCAAACCGGACTCTTCTGCAGACACATTATGATGTAACTGAACAGTTATAACAATAGAATGAAGTTGACAAAAATAAAAACCCCGAATGTGTCAAAGGTATTATTTGAAATATGGAATTACATCTGTGATCCTTAACGTGAACCTTGCCTTAAGTGTATGTGTGCCTTTGACACCGTCAGCTTCACATTGCTGGGACAAACACGCAACCAACCATAGCTTATGAGAGAAAGGGAGGTTATTTCAGGCTTCCAGAATCCAGGGGAATACCACAAATGGTAGAAGAAGCTTACTTCCTTTCATAGATCCAAGCAGAGAGAAACCACTAACAGCCAGCACCACAAGCAAGCATGAACTGCCAGAGTTCAAACTTCTCTCCATATATCTTATAGGCCTGGCTTTCAGGTCCACCCACAAACACACCTTAGGGCTGAACTCCAGGATCTGCCCCCAGTAGCAGGAATGTGCCTGCTGGAGGCAAAAGTTGGAAGTTCAATTGTAATAAAAGACCAGACTCTATTAGGCCATACATTCGCACTATCACATTCAAACTACTACAGCCTAAGCTAATAGTTAGCATGAGTTTAAAGCTATTATGATCAGGAAGATATTTAATAACATCATTTGCACCATTGTTAACTTGTCTTTTACTGATTTATTTTCATCTTATGTTAGTGATATGCCATTAATGATAACTTAATAAATGTGTATAATTTATAAATAGCTAAATATGCATCTAGTGATCTAGACTCAACAGTATCCTGCTGCTGGGATCCATATTAAAGGAATTTGGAGATCATCACCCTAAACACAAGAAACTGTTATGAGACCACAGAAACAGCACTGCTATTATTTGTGTGTTGTTGTTGTTGTTTGAATTACATGAGTGCTATGAATTATCTCTGAAAATATGACATAACTAGGACTTTAGATTCTCTTCACATAACTTACGTCATAAAGGACAAAAGCAACTGAAATGGGAAAAGATGGTCCCACAGAAGGTGACGATTAACAAGAGTTCTTCCTGCATGGAAATTTTTGCCATCTGTTCCAGTCATTGCAAAGTGAAGCATGCCATGGCCCCAAACAACAAAATACTGTTTTACTGGAGCATAGGGAAACGTGGTCTTTCAGTCACTTGTTCCTGTGGAGCAAACCACCCTACTGTTTCCCACAGTTCAGTGCGCTGCCTACACAGCTGTTTTCACATGACACCTCTCCTGGCCCTTCCTCACAGTGAAGGTGAGGTCCCTCCCTCCATGTGGCTCTTTCATCCTAGGCTACTCCCATGTGCAGAGGACTCTGGGAAATTTCAAGAGGGCAAAGGCAGAAGCTGGCTTACCTAAATTCAGGTTGTTAATCGTGTTCAACATGACTTCTACCAGATTCTATCAGTCAATGTAAGCTATAAAACCAACTAAAAGTCAAGAGATTGGAAAAAGAATCTACCCTCTAATAGGAGAAACTTCAAAGAATTATAAATATATATATATATATATATATATATATATATATATTACCACAGTGTCACATCATGAGGAAGTTATGCCAGGAAAGGTTTGTTAATTGTAATTAATCATCTGACCTTTATTTTTTAAATAATGCACTTTCAAATTGATAATATGCTAGGTTTTTTCACAGCAGAAGAACTATAGAGACTAAAATGTACAATGAAAATGATACCTCTTGTTAGAATTCCTCAATGGTATACTCAGAATGGTCTTTATATTTCTGACTTGGAATATGCTAAATTGTTTTCATTACCAGAGTATTTCCCTAAAGTCAATGCTTTTCTTCCCTTCCTCACTAGAGATTAACTTCGAACATGCCTTGCTGAAAGGATTGTTCATGGGGATTTTTTTTCAGTTCTCATAGTTTTATTTTAGAACAGCAGAATAATTATATAGACTGTTAAATGACTGAGTGACTCTGAATAGATTAAGGAAGATGTGCTGAATACTAACAGGCCAATAATGCCATACGGACTAGAAGTTCTAAAATATACATGAACTTAAAACATCCCAATAACTTTACGGTACTTAATTTTGAATAACTGTAGTCTTTAGTCTTTAATGAGATTCTTGTAGAAAAGCATAACTTCAACTAAATTGGGATTTTTCTTATATGAGTCCAAAGAATTCCAGCTACTCTGGTTTTTACATTAGGAGGTTCAAATTCCTCAGTGTTAATGAGCTGTTTTCTGTCTTCTACTTGGCTAATGGGTTATTCCATGATCTCGTGAGCATACCACCCTTTTACTAAGGACCACTTCTTAAAGTTTCACATACATCATGCAACAACAAATTACTATCAGGAGCTTTTATTAGCTTTAGCAGAACTATTTGAAACAACTAAATTTTTTTTAAATGAATCTACATTAGAAAGCCTGGGGAAGAGGAATTGAGAACGTAGCTACTGAGCTTGAAGCTTGAAATCACTAGGGGTCAATTACCCGTAATTCACTCAGCTTTCTGCTTTCCACGTGGAAATAAACTTGAGAGTTACCTGGAAGCCCTGCTGCCAGTTTAGTTGGCACTAAGATTCTTCCTCCTCACCAGTGCTGTGCATGGACTCCGCTTGAAAACCAGAAGTGCCACAAAGCGATAGAGCCAACCTGTGCCACACAGAACCTAGCAGCATTCCTGCTGATCTCAGTGTTAACAGGGCCAATATGGTTGTTACCATCTGTAATCAAAACAGTTCATGGCAGAACTCCTTGAAGATAGTACTTACTCAGTAAATGTTTGATCAAATTAAATTACCAGAATGCTTCCTTCCAGTGAGAGCTGCTATCTGTCACCTGGCTTCCACTTGCAGAACTCTCTTCAAAATCAAACAAACTCTTTTTTTTTTTAAATACTTTTTTTTAAAAAAAATACTACCATTACCCTTTTTTCTCCCTTACACATATCCAGACTAGTAGGATCCATTGTTGCACAGGAAGGTTCTTCTCTAGCTATCCATTTATCTCTATTTAGAATTTCGCTAAGGATTAAATGGTATGACTTCATGATTTGATGCAGTATCTTTAATTAGATGCCCATTTTATCCTTTGTGAATTTTAGTTATTTAAAATATTCCCTTGCCCTCTGCTTTGGCTTGCATTTTCTTTCCTTACACAATTTTTTTTTCTTTAATATCTACTTTGGCACAAACACTCATTGAACAAAACATGTGTAATGTTCCAGAGGTTCTTTTTTCTTTAACCCAAAAATGGGGAATTGTCATAACTAATTACTATTTAAAGAGTAAATGAGAATTAAAAATAGGAAGACTTCTTGACAGTTTCTTTGGGGAATATAAGGCCTCAGAGTCTCTCACAGCACCTACCTGAGTCACTGCTGTCTCAAAACTACACAGAGCACTGCAACTTAGTCCCAAACACTTGGACTGAGTGACATAAGTCACGGCTAAAATTAGTTTACAGTGATGACTGTTGAGACATTCCTTCATCCTGTATTGGCTAGCTTCTAAGCATGTAATATCCCTGGAGGAAAGAGTAGGGGGAGTCAGAGACATTAGCATCTGTAGCACTCAAATCAACGACACTTGCCATGAGAAAGGAAGAAACTATATTAAAAGCGGGTTCCAGGAGGAGCATGGCAAAAGGAGAGGAGAATGGGGGAAGAGGATCAACAAAAAAATTATGAAAATATCATAATGAAACAATTGTTGTGAATGCTGATGTAATAAGTGAATTGAAATTTTAGGGAGAGAAAGACCTGCCAGGTCAGCTCTAAGAATGACTGCATTCATCATCAGTCCCACCTTCCCGACATGAGACTTCATTTACCCTCCCAAACATGAGCAGACAGCCAAGGATAGTAGATGCCTGTGGAGACGAATATGAGGCACAGAGACCAGAACAAATGGAAGAAATAACTCAGTGGTACATAGTAAGTGCCTGAGAACTGGGGGGTGATTGCTAAAGTACATATGTTGTGAACCTCACCCACAAAATTCATATGCTGATGGTATTCAGAAGTGGAGCCTTTGGGAGTTAATTAGGGTA
Source organism: Zapus hudsonius (assembly GCA_004024765.1). Classification (NCBI taxonomy): domain Eukaryota; kingdom Metazoa; phylum Chordata; class Mammalia; order Rodentia; family Dipodidae; genus Zapus; species Zapus hudsonius. The sequence continues at coordinate 29,130 of PVHP010002238.1, read as the reverse complement.
AGATTAAGTCACTAGGGTGGAGGCCTCCAGGTTGGCATGAGTGACTTTATTAGAAAAGAAAGACACCTGGGCTCACATCCTCCCTTGCTGTCACTATTGCCTATCCTCTGCTATGTCATGATCCAGTGAGAAGACCCTCACCACATGATGGCACATTGATACCTCAAACTGTGAGAAACAAGTTTTTTTTATAATTGATAGTAATATGATAAATATACTACTAATAAAGTAATAAACTAATAAAAAGAAAAGAAATGTAACTTAGAGAAGGAATTACCCAGAAAAGATAAAAGAAAACTTGAAAAGAAATTGTACTTAAAAATTAAAAAGGACATTCCATCCATGAAACAAGAACAGTATGCTACATGATAAGTGCGTTCAGAAAGGGGATAAAAAAGTGAAGTTAAAATGTCAAAGATAAGATAAAACTGAAAAAAATATCCAAGAATAGAGAGGAAGGGAGGTGCCCAATGGCACTGTCCAGGATATTTAGCTAATGAAAAAAATCACCCTAAGAGAAAGAACAAAACAAGAGCCATCAAAAAAATGTATGAAAATTCCTAAAATGGAAAACATGCATTTTCAAATTGAAAGTGCTAAGTGAATCAAAGCAGACCTGTATTCTCATAGTTACAGTTACTCAGGATAAAGAGACAATTCTACACAAAGTTATTCTTAAAAGGACTAAGAAGCAGGAAAGCAGTGACTTGTCAGCAGTGACACAGGAAGCTAATGCCTGTAAGATTCCAAGAAAATTATTTCCAACCTAGGAATATGGGTCCAGCCATACAAAATCATTATGTAAGGAAAATAAAGATATTTTTCAGACATATGTGTCATAGTCAGCCACACACCACTGGATGAATCTCCAAACCAGGCACAGTTTGCGGGGGAAAGTATTTATTGAAACTACAGATTGAGGGGAACTACAGATTGAGTTCCATAATAGTGAAAGAGGCTGGCCCTCTTTCACAGGTCCAAACAGAGAGAAAAACTCATCACTTATACCACACACACAGAACAGCAAAGGGGGGGGGGAGAATTTCTTCCCCTTTACATAGCCTTAGGTCTTACAACCCTTTCCCAGACTTTATGGCTTCCTGAGACTTTGGAATTTCCTTCCTGCACTGCCCACACAGGGAAGGATGTTTACTTCTAGCTTCTTTAAGCTTCTTTATATCCTGCCCCCTACTGAGAGGCTGCCTACCTGTAAACATCCTCAGAGACCCACCTAAGATAAAAAGATCCAAGTTGACAACAAAACCTATCTCCAAAAACTTTCCATGTAGTCTTCCTACATAATGAACTGAAGATTTTAAATAAGCAGACCGCATGGGCTATAAGAAACATTCTAGAATCCTCAAAGAATGAGGAAGCCCCCAGAATGAATTCAGGAGACGCCTTGGATAACAGTTCTCCCACAGCTCTTGGAAGAGCTCAGCGGAGTACCCAGTATGCCTGGATTTATTAAAAGAGTTGTTTAATCTGGGAACAGCTTGAGGTGGCATGACCTCTCAGAACATAGGACACTAAGCAAACAGTAAGACCGTTGGAAACACCAGAGAAAACAACCATGTTGTAAGGAGAAAAATTATTAGACTACATAGCTTTAGATGTCTGTCCTATTGATGTTCTCATAACCCTATAAACAGGGATGTTGACATAACCAAAGTTAGAAGTGTATGCAGTGAGGGTTATAGGAAGTGCACACACCTACAGGGGAGGTAAGTGACCATCTGTCAAGGTGGAGTGACAACATATAAAATCTAAAGCAGGAAAATCACTAAGTGGTATAATGGGCCAAATCTCCACCCCCACCCCCATCCCAGCCAATTTCTTATGCAGAGGTAAAACCAAAAGATTTCAACTAAGAGTTGAAAGTAGTTCTCTAGTTTAAAAAAATTTAATGAAATTTAATTGTCCCTAATCTCTTGCATATCTAGTTTTAATTAAGCTAAGAAGTGATTGTGGTAGTAAAGTTTTCTCTGAGTTCTCACTTTTAAGTTTTTAATCAGTTCTTATTAATAATTTATGCTGCTATGTGGACATGTGCTGATCGACCCTACCAGAAGGAGCCTGTTGTCCAAAACCATTGGTCAGGCTGAGATTCAAAGACTTTCAGAATACCAGTTGCAATCTGGAATTTCACAATTCCTCCCGTGCAATAATGTGAGTAGTTATCTCTCCTCTCCTTCATTCCTAGGACTGACTGCCACCCCATAATCTGATCTGGATCACTTATTTGCTTGGATTTGTGTTAGATGCTAAAAGCTCTACTTTCTGGTATCAAATAAGATTTTGGGTGGCTTCTTGTACATTCTGACTTAATGATGAGCATGCTCTCTTAGCCAGTGCACTCTGGCTTCAGAGAAGACACTAATGGCTGAAATCCATAGGACATGCCTCCACTTTGTAGGTCGCCTAACAAGGACTGAACTGGGTCTCTGCTTATGAGGTACAGACACTTAGATTTTGACTAAGGGTTTTTAAAGCCTAGTAAATAATAATAAACAATACATATATGAGAAAAATTTTAAATCCAAGGATTTTTAATATATAGCAATATAACATTTTATTCTCCAAAAGCAATATTATAATACATTATTGTGGAAATATTTCATATAAGTTATTTGACAGAGTTTTTGAGGCCATGCTCCTGGGGATATAATAATCCTGCTATGATATTTAATTTACCTAAACTTGCTATTAACAGATCAACCAGAGAGCCAGAGGGTATTTGCTGTGCACAGACAAGTGTTCAGAAGTTTGTGTTTCTATGACCAAAGCATATAGTGATAAGCAAAGCATGTAGCTGTGTGGTTATAAGATTACAAAGCTTCCAACTTTGAAAGGACCTTAGTCACTAGTGAACTCTCACAGACGAGTCCAGTGTCCTCACAAGTGAAAGAGAACAAGAATGTGTGAGAGAGACTCTGCCATCATTGCTGACTTTAAAGGGGAGAAGTCGAGGCCACAAGGTGAGCAGCGTGGGCACCTGCAAAAGGCAAGAAGAGGGTGCCTCTGACACCAGCTTTGGCCAGGGAGACCCATGTTGAACTTCTACCTCCAGTGCTGTAAGATAACAAGCCACTAAGAACATTGAAACCTGTCCCAGAAGCCATAGGAAACAAATGACTGGCTATCGTAGGTTGGTACTAGGGCCTCCATTTTTTTCAAATGACAAAAATAAATATTGAAATATTAAGTAAATTTTCTACCTCAAACTCACCATTTAGAGCCCTAACGCAACCTCTAAGGAAGTGAGATGGCAAGCAAAAGATCTATTCCCACAACAAGGCAGATAACCTGGAGAAGGATAAAAGAGAAAGGCGCCAAGGGTACCCAAAATTGTTCAAAATACACATCTACAGACTCTTAAAAACCTAAAATTGAGAAATGAGATGGAAACTGGCAAAGCCAGGGCTGGAACCTAGAGCGGTGTGCCTCCCAGCCCAGCCCCCTTTGACTAGTGGAGACTGGCATTTACTGAAGGCCAGCCAGGTGGGACTCTAATGTGTCATCTTATCTGGGCTCTGTAGCTACCTGTGAGGTGGAAGGTGGATGCTGTTGCTCTCAGGGGAAGAAACTGAAGCTGAGGTGGCCACCTCTCTCAGGATTTACAACCCACACTATTACTCAACACCACCTTGCTATCTTCTTACAATTTCTGAATGAGAAAACTGAGAGCCAAAATGTCTGCCTTTCCTGGAGGTCACAAAGCCTGGTGGTGCCAGGGTAACTCCTGCTTGCCTGGGGCTTTCTGTTTCCTGAGAAATTGTGCACATATCTTTCTGTCAAAATGAATGTGAAACTCCCAGTAGCTGCCTGCTTGACTTGTTACTTGGACTTCTTAACATGGCTTCACTTAGGATTGTGTTGAGTTCACTCAAACAGGAACACAGTGTTCTATGGCCCCAGCCAGGGCATATAGGCTCCCCAATAGTCTCTGTGGCCATAGCCAAGGCAGACAGCATCCCCCAACAGCCTTTGTAGCCACAGCCAGGGCAGACAGGGTCCCCCAACAGTCTATGTGGCCATAGCCAGGACAGAGAGTGTCCCCCAACAGTCTCTGTGAGGTGGGGCCACAACCCAAAATGTTAAAAAGACTGTGCACTTATTTTCTGACACCCTACATACCCTTCATCCTCTCCCATAAACAACACGTATTGTGTAAGTGAAGCTGATTTCAATCTGCACAAAACTGAGTGTCACTACATGTGCTTATGCCAGATCTCTGTAATGCTTGGGAAGGTTCTGGAAACATGAAGCAAGCCATTTACACTTCATAGGAACAGATTATATCATTTGAAATCCTCAATAAAAATGCAGTCTCATATTCTACAGATGGGTGTCATTTAATTATAATATGTATTTAAAATGCAAAGGGCCACATTAATTCCGCACTGTGGCTGAGATTTTAATTGCACTCAAGTTAGGAAATTCCGAGTTAATGTTCCCCTGGCATCTCCCATTCAGGCTCTCAGAACAGATGTATTGTGATCTGAAGAGGATTTCCATATGTTTTTACACGCTGCACACACAGGGATGCCTTTGCGACAGGAGGCGGCAGGCGTCATGAAAACAGGGAGCTGATCACCAGGGGAGGCTGTGTAGCAGCCCATGGCAACCTTCTGGGATCTTCCTCTTAACAAGGTGGCCTTGGCCCTCCCCGTACCTGCAGTTGGGCAAGGCACCCACACTTCAAGTGTGCAGAATTTTGAGCTATTCATAAAAAGTATAACTGCTTTTCTCATAGCTTAGCGTCTATATTAAGTATTAATATTTTACTTAAAATATAAAAATTAAATAATGTTTTTTAAAAATCTTACTGATTAATATTAGTAAAGGCTAAGTAGCCAGCAACTGATCAGCAGCATCTCTTCGGTACTACTGAGATTTCCTAAGGTAGAAGACAGTCCACGGTGGAACACTGGAGTACCCGAGCCCTGAAGGGACAGCCCCAGGTCACAAGAAATGCCAGGACAAGGATATTTCTGACAAGTGAGGTCAGGAGTGAAAGCAAAATGACCAAACAGTAGTTGCTCTGAGGACCAGCACCCATGGGATCACTGCAATGTCAAGATTTGGGGAAAAGACTGGTTCTGTTCTTTAGTTCCTGATATTAGAGCGTCAAAAAGAAAGAGTTGAGAACTCCCATGAGAAAACAAAGGAAGCTAAAATTGTCACAAAGCAAGAAGAAGCACTGTTGATTCTGTTATTTTGTTATTCAGTCTACTCTGTGTCTAGGACTGTGTTTGACACAGGGGTGCAGAGGGAGCACATGATATAGAGTTCTGGCCACTTTAGGGGATTACAGCCTAGTGGGGCCTTATCTGTGTAAGCCATGAGTTAAATCAGTGCAAGGTTTTTTAATAGTTACCTTAGGAAATACTGAAGATTGTGGAGAGAAGAAAGAGGTAGTTCATCTTGAAAGGATGAATATTAAGAATATTAAATATAGAAATAGGAACTTGTCTTATATATTTTATGAGAATGTTTTTATTATGTATGTATGCCCCTGTGAAATCTTTTTAATTAAAATCTGCAAGACTAATAAGAGGTAATATATGAGAAAGAGCTTCAAGTTCTTAGGAAACTAGGCAGTATATAAATCTTTGGGGAAGAAAATAAATCCCAGACCTCTTAGAAAAATCAGCAAAAAAAAACCAGTCATAGAATTCAGACCTCCTGGTTCCTCGTCTACTTTATGTCAGAGTCATAAGTTCTTATATTAAAAAAGAAAACCAGCTAGCCATATTTTTCTCTCTGGCTTTGAGGTTGAATTTTATCACTGTTAGCTTTATGGGTTCAAGCTCGTTGGCCATAGGGCAAACAGCCAGGAGAATTTGATTTCCTAATCACCTTCCCCCAGAAACCTCTTCTTTCTTCGTCTCCTGACTTCTCCAGGAACCTTAAAATGATTCCCTGGTTATTTCTGCAACTTGAAGCCAGATCCTCCAGATGACGGTTCCCCAAAGCAGCTGATTTTTACAGTCCTCTGTAAGGTGCAGAGGTCCTAGCTCCCTGACGAATGGACACCATTGTGCGCCATAGAGACTTGGGCACCACTCTCCAATTCTTTGGGGGAGAGGGGATATAGGGGAGGCTTAGAAGACATTGATACATGGAGAAAAACCTGCAAATCATACAAGTTAATGTGTATGGCTCAACTAGGAAGAGACTGATTTTTCTTTATTGTCATGAAAGTCTGATAAATGAGGCTTTAAAATTGTTAGATGGGGGGTTGGTTTTGGATTTTTTTTTTTTGAGACAAGAGTCTGGCTGTGTAGCCTTTACTGGCCTAGAACTTGCTGTGTAGACCAAACTGACTTTGAACTTGTAGCAATTCCCCTGCTTCTGCCTCCTAAGTGCTAAAATGACAGGTGTGTGCCCCCATGCCCGCTGATTAGTTAGGTTTTTAAGACTGGTTCCTGACATTAGGTATGTAGGTAAGAAGATTGATAGATAGATAGATAGATAGATAGATAGATAGATAGATAGATAGATAGATAGATAGATAGATAGATAGATAGATTCTTATGGTAATTGCTTTGTCTCTTAATTTTCACAAAACTAGGCAGGTAATTTATCATTCCTGCCCCCCCCCAATTTATCATTATTAAAGGTAGGTTTTCTTAAGGCAGGATGTTCACAGAAAAACAAACATCTTTTCTCCTTAAAAGTGCTAATTTCCAAATTATCACTTTTCATTAGAACTAGAAATGTCTGCCTTCTTGCAGAGTTGGTGAGGAGTACCCCCTGACGTTCCATGGAGTGTTTAATTCACAAAATGAAAACTTAATCACATGTTTAGCTGAGCCTTTATCACCCGTGGTGGTCTGTTGTCCCATCCTTAGTGTTCACTGAGCTGATGAAACCATGATGAGGCCTTGCTCATCACAGCTCATCTGAAATGAACTTCCATCACTCTCTGAGCCTCACTGTTCATCCCTGCCCACTTCCTCAATGCAACTAATCTAATGGTTCCAAAGAAGCTATCAAGTGACCACGACATTTTAAAATTTTCTTCCCTTTCTCATTGACTTCTTTATATGTTCCCAGTCGACCTTCTGAGCTGGGGCACATCGTGTTTACACTAAAGTCAAAAATCAGTTAGTCCTCATGGCCACCTTCTCCACTAATTCATTAGAAAACTCTCTTTTGTACCCATTTTACAGGCAAGAATATTGATCTGAGAGCCGTGTCACTGTCACTTAACAAAAATGAGAGCTTGCCTGGCTTTTCTTCCCTCCTGATCCTGGTCTTCACTGTCGTCCATTCTTTGTGCCCTTCATTCAGTCTATCCACTGTGCTTATGACTTCCACCTTGAGATGATAGACGCTTTCATCACAAGTACAAAGGAAAGTTGTATTTTCTCCTAAAAGTCCCTGCTTGATGATTCTCAGACATGTTTTATACTTCCTGCTCCTAAAAGGCTTTGTTTATCATTGTCTTTTGAATTCTTTTTCACAAACTTGAAATGCCATAATTATTTCACAAAGCTCAGAGTCTGTTTGGAAACATGTGTGGTAAGCTATGTGCCAAAAGTGTTATCTATATATTCAAATAAAGTACCTCGTATGTGAGCAGTATAAATGCAAAAAAAATGCTGGGATTTTCAATCTGTATGTTAGAGAAACATGTAATTTTGTGTTATGGATTCTTTGAGTTGAGGAAATACTGAAATTAGTATTACTTGGAAAGGGAAATTGCCTTTCCTCTTTTTGACTCTCACCTCTGGCTCCACCATTGTGTTCTCTGGCTACGCCAGCTGTTCCACCGGCCATCTTCTCCAGGAGGCATCACAGCTGAACAAAGAAATAGACACATAGTCAATCAGCCCGAAAACCACAGTGGTTACATGCACAGACAGGGTCTCATAAATCATGTGCTCTATGGAACTTATCCAGTGGAAATTAATCTACACTGGTGAGGCACGATCTCATGGGGCCATCAGGGAAGATATTAATGAGTAAATATTTGTGGATCAATTCATTGTAACAAGTAACAGTACTAGCTTTGTGCCAGGCTGCAGCTACAAGAGTAAACAAGGCCCAGCCTATGCTGCATCTTGCAGGAGGCTAATAAGTCGAGGGGAAGACAGACATAAACAAGTTGCATTTTAATGTGATCTGCAACTATGGAGGAGGCACGGCGTCTTATGGGGATATATGGAGCAGGCCTCTATAGGACAAGGTAAGCAGCGGAAGCCTCTTCTGGAGTCGATGGACTCTAATCTGAGTCTTGAAAGAGAGTAGTAGGAATTAGCTGGACAAGGAAGAAAATAGAAGGTCATATACTGAGGTGAAATAACTTACCCTGGGACATACAGCTGTTTAGTAGAATCAAAATTTAAACTGATTCATATTCCTCCACAGTCTATACTTTTAGTTAACACACAGTATTTGTGTATAATCTAGAGAATTCTCGGCTGAGCACACACAGAGAAATATGACTCCCCCCAAAAACAAAAGACCGGTGTTCACAGATAAATGTATGCCATGCATACAAAATGTACTGTCCACCTGTAGGTACAGTGTCAGGGAAGTGAAATGAGATGGTTATGTCCAGTGGTTAGTGAAGTGGCAGATGTATTGTTAATAGCAAACAGAACCATGCCTCTGCTGTTCCTGCCTAACTTAGAAAGAGGACTAAAGACTCTTCTTCAAATGAAAGGACAGGACAGATCGTGGTAAGAAACACTTATGAGGAAAGTATTTGATAGCATCTTGCTTCTTCAAAAGTAGACTTCTAATGGGTCAAATTTGATGATGTTAAGGAACTTTGCTTATGTTGAAAATGATACTTTATGGAAAATATAATTCAATGCCAGGTTATAAGAACTATTTCTATTCTCAAGCAATGAAAGAAAAATCTAGAAACTCAACTATATAGACTAAAATTTGGCATGATTGTTAGCATGTAGAAGAGCATGTGATCAATGAACAGAGATCATGCGAATTCACAAGAGGCAAAGAAAAGTATCACAGGTGCCCAGGGCCACCACAAGAGACAGGATGGGACTTACAGAGGCGACAGGGACTCTGTGCTTTGTGACCAGAGGTTGGAGACTAAATGTTGGCACAGTTTCAAATAGCTATATTTAGTACCCATATAGACGTGAGTATATTTTTCAACTCACCTTACATGATATCAAACCAGAGTTTACTCAGCATTTATCTGAAAATCAAATTCTGCTTAGTCATCCCTAGAGGACAATGAAGCATTTGAATACAAGTCGAGCATTCTTGTCCAACAGATTGTGGAGCACTTTGAATTTCAGATTTTAAGAGAAAGGATATACAGCTAATAAGATGAATCCTTAGCGATCTGAAAGACTCTGGTCCTGAGCATCTCTGATAAGGGATCCTCAAACAGTGAAGTGAGTGTTCTGAGAACAGAGCTGAGTTTGTCTGCCTCAGTGATTCCTTCTTTAAGTCATGCATTTACCAAGTTGCCAGAGGGCTGGCGTGTAAACCACGGAGTCCAAACTGCAACATCCTCCTGTGCTCACCAACAGGGAGGTTGCTGGGGAGATAGATTCAGTGTGAAGCTGAAACTTTTATAGAATTACAGAAAGCAGGTCAGCATTGAGGATTCAAACTTAGATGAATAAGTCTGTTTTTTGAGACCTGTAGCTTATATTTTATCTTTATTAGCACTAAATCCTTGCACATATTTATTTATATGGCATAGTGTGACATTGTGACACATGTATAAAAGCATGTACTCACCAACAGGGTCAATAGACTTTCTGTCTCATTTCTTTATATTTGGAGCCTTTGAGCTCTTTTCTTCTAGATCTGCATAAAATATATAGTAGGTCGTTGTGAACTGTAGCCACTTCACTGTGCCATGGAACGCTAGAATTCAGACTTTCCCCGCTCCCCTTCCCAACCTCTACTCATCACTATCTGACATCACACTGACTTCTTTATCTTCCACATTTGAGAGAAAACATGTGATATTTGTCTTTCTGCTTCTGCTCTTTCATTTAACATAATGGTCTCCAGTTCTATCCATTTTGCTGCAAATGACAGGATTTCATTCTTTAAGGCTGAATCAAATCTGATTGTATTTGTCTATACATATATATCATTTCTTTAGCCATTCATCCAGTTTGTAAGTTCCTCAATAATACTGAAAATAGATCTTCCATGTGATCCAGCCATCTGACTCCTGGGAATATATCAAAAGGAAAGAGGGTCTGAGACACCGTCACACCCATGTGTGTTACAAGACTATTCATAGTAACCAAGATAGACGATCAACCTACGTGCCCATCAAAGTCTACATCTTTAACTTTATATTTATTTAAGAAATAGTAGAAAAACTCTTGGCATAATTTTCTGAAAACATTGAAAACAAACTAGTTCTGTGAAATGTTTTCTGAATGGAAGACTGAATTTAATATGGAAAGAAACATTAAAATGTGTCATTAAGAAGGAGAATAATTTGTGATTTGTTCATTATTTAGTAAATGAAAAAGAGCAGAGATCATGTGGATAAAATAATGAAATAAAAGGAAAAAAAAACATGTCACATATTACCAAGAAGCTTCATTAATGTTCCTGTCTACAGTCCTCTGCCTAGAATTGTCCCCTGGCCTGCATGTCCATTCTTCATCCTTGCTCTCTGCTTGGTTGGTGCCTGAGAACACACTGGAAACCAGCTTGTTTGTGACCAGATCCTTTTGCTTAAGGAGCAATGGTTTCCAAACATCTCTTTTATTTGGTTTGTTTTGTCTTTGTTGTTGTGGATTTTTGTTTTGCTTTTTTTTTTTTCAGCAGAATCCTTTCGTCCAGCACAAGGGGAATGGGACCAACACACATTTTTTTTCATTCAGTTCATAATTAATAAAAACAAAATGTGTAAAATAAAATTAAAAGGTAGAACTTCCCTGACAAAAATGTCAGTTGAGAGCTTAGACCTGCAGAGAACTAAAAAGCTGGGCCTGGGGCTTGCAACATGAGAGGGGGAGCCAGGGATTCTCTGACTCTTCACCCCTCACCTTCCCACTCCACATGTGCCCTTGTCCACAAATACCTCACGAGTTATGTTCACTCATCAAGGTGCAGTCAGAAACACAGAAACCAGTTCAGCTATTTCAAGCACGTTTAGATGTTTTTAAACTTGTAGATAGGACTTTAGAAAGCAGCTGGATAGAAGAGAAGAGCAAGGCAAGAAGCTGTTGACTTTCGGGAATATCAGGAAATGCAACCCTGGGTCTTGCTGCCAGCAGTGAGGAAGCAGCTGTTTGCAGGGCTCAGAGAAGCTCCTCAGGTCGCCTCCTTGCCAGCTGCCTGAGTGTCCTGCTGGCGCTGTGAGGAGATTGGTGCTCTTTCCTGTGTGCTTTATGTTTCTTTGGGGAGCTATTCCAGTGGTGCAGTCCAAACCCCAAGCCTCACTGACCAAAGGTTGGAAAATGTCCTTATGCCTCTAGGAAAGCAGCCGAGGGAAGAGGGTGGGTGCCCACATGGGCAGCAGACAAGTGGACAAGGGTATTTCCCTTCTTCTCTTTTTATATAAATTTAGTTTAGGGTCATATGATGGGAGCATATTTCCAAGAAAGCAAATAAAATAGCAAGACTCCTATAACAGTACATATAAAAAATATCTTCCCCAAATAATCCCCATTCAGTTGTTTTTAACCCTAATAGAAACCCTGAGTGCCATTGTATTTCTGTGCATATTAAAATAATTTACAGCCCAATTTCTGTCTGCAGGTGAAAATAGTACAATTTCTATCATTTCAGGTCAAAATTGCATAGGTGTCTGTAATGGCTATTTGGACTCAAGCATTACTCCCTTACCTGTGCCCCCACTGAGTCACAACCATGTGTGTGCTCTGTCCTCTGTCCTCGCTGTGTCTTTGGCAGAAGGGAAGTAACTGTGGTCATGAACTATATGCTTATTCCAAATAGTAATATACTCAGGACCTTTCAGGTTCTGCTTGAGTGAAGCTGACCTAGGTATCTAACCCATGAACAATAGAATATTTGGTGAATATTCTTTGGAATTCTTTAGATAATGCTGAAGTTTAGTTTGCTAAAAAGTGATATATAGATATAGATATATAGTCTTCCCTTTAAAAAGCAAGGTTCCTCTCCAAAGAATGATCCTGAGGGTCATTATACCTGAAAATAACCCAATAAACTGTCTTCTGTCTTGTATGCTGCTTTATTTATTTACTTATTTATTTATTTATTTTTATTTGTAAGCAGAGAGATACTGAGAAAGATAGAGAGAGCATATGAACATTCCAAGGCCTCCAGCCACTGCAAAGCCACCCCAGATAGAGGTACCACTGTGCATCTGGCTTTACATGGGTACTAGGGAATCAAACCCAGGTCATTTTGAGTATCATTACATCCTTACCTCCCCAAACACCTTGTACCTTGTGCTTGCTCCAAATTCCTTCTTGCTGTAGACTTGGCAGCTCTGCAGATAGCCACTCCCAAACTTCTTTATAGGTGAAAATATAAGCTGTAAACTCTGCTACCCTTAACTCTCTCTTTATTCTTACATGTTTTTGCTGATTTAAGTGTTGCTGGAAATCTGTAAAGTTCTCATAGTTTTACAACTCACTAAGTTCAAAATGTCATGAATTTATGCAATATAAATGTCTTAACATATCTGTGTATTACTTCTTTTCTGTCCACTACCTAAGATATTTTTTTCTTTAGATAGGAATCTGTGTCAACTGGGGAGGTTGAGCAATAATAACTTACATTTGCTGAGCATTTTCTTGTGAGCTTACTATTGTTCTACATGCTTATGTGTTTTTAGTTTCACTGAATCTTTATACTGACTGAGAAAAATATCATCACCATGATTCACAAATTTAACCATTTTTCCCACAGTTGTAAAGTTAGTAAGTGGCTTGAATGGAACTTATCCCCTGCTTTCTGTGCTATTCCTAACGAAGCCTAACCCCTCAATGTTACTATACATAGGAAAATTTGGTTCATAAGTCACTAAGTGAGCATGTGTCCTACTGAGAAAAAGTGATTTAAATTTTGAGGTAATGTCTTAAAGTTATATAATAAACTGATTATGTAAAAGGATAAACACGGATTAGCTGTATTTTGATTTTTAAGAAAGGTGATTGTGGAAACACTTACATGAACTGTTAATTATTCTAGGGATGATATGGGAAAACCAGAGTGAATGTGTGAACAGTATTCATGCATCACTAATCTACAAAGACAGAAATGTGGTCATATATTATTGCCTTTCTCAAGGCATTAGTCAGTGTGCGTATGGTACCGGCACATCAATTTAGCCTGCACATGGAATGTGTGACACAAGAGAGATTAAAGGGGAAGTATTTAACCGTTATCTTGACCACATGCTGGAGAAGAAGCCACACTTGTCTTCACTGAGGAGGAATTGTCTCAGCAAGATGTATGCCTGTAAATTTTGCACTGTGTGTCAGCAAGTTGATTCTCTGTTTCTGATGTCCAAGATGCCTCCACAGAGATGGTCTGTGTGCCTGGTGGCAGGGACATGCCATCTTCCAGATAAATCGGTCAGATAGACATTGTCTACAAAATGGGAATAGAGGCAGAATAGCCAAGTTTCAGGATTCACTGCTTTTCCCCTGCTATCACAATCGCTTTTAGGTTTTGCCATCAACTGTATAAAGGTAACTGAAGGCTGCAATGCCTACAGAAAACTACAGAGGGAGAAGAAAGAGGCTGGGATTTTGCTATTTATTCATATTTATTCATGCCACACATCAGTGCTGAGTAAGAATATTCGTGGTAAGAACAGTGACCGTCATGTAGTAAGCACTTGTGTACAAACACTCACCCAATCTTTTATGTATTTTCTCATTTCCTCACTAGAACCTTGTGAGGTCGGAATGTGAATGATGATCCTTCTTTTAAAAGGGAAGAATCTATTATGGAGAAGATCATTCAAATACTACATGAAAGCCGGGCATGGTGGTACAGGCCTTTACTCCCAGCACTCCAGAGGCTGAGATAGGAGGATCACCCTGAATTGAAGGTCAGAGTAAGACTCTGTCCCACCCCCCCAAAAAAAAATGTTCTTGAGAAAGGCAAAATTTGAAGTCAGGTCTGTATGCCTCTAAATGATATCTTCCCATTGACTGTACATGGTACTTTCTGCTTCCATATACTGAGGAAAAAAGTGAGGTTATGCTTGATGTCAGTCAAGAAGGTAATGCTTATTTCCTATTCAGGCCCAAATTTATGAGTGATGCAGGTGCCTAAAACAGAAACTCGTGAAATAAAGTCCAAGGGAGAGGCTCAATGTAGACGGGCTTCATGTAGGCTGTCAGTTCCCTCATTTAGCTCTGTCCCCATTTGTGGTTCCTGTTGCCTTGTCATAGTGGGGAAATGTGCTCTGTTGTCACTTGCCTCGTGTTCTACGTGCTGGTGAATAAGCCTTCTCCTAAGGCTCTTTGGAAGATTTACATAAAATGAAGCTAGAACACAGGCAAACATTATCTCTATGCAACATAACATTTTTGCCTCAGAAATTACCTTCAATCTGTCACTTATATACTGAAAATATCTAGGCGAATCTTGTCAAGACTTTCAGATGCTCTGTGATATGAGGTTTTGCAGAAACACAAAAGACTCGTAAAGTCATGGAAATCTGATAGGGCTCTGTGACAGTGCTTTGCAGAAGGACCAGACCTGTCCGTTAGCTGCCCTCCACACCCCCGTTTCTCTGTGTATCAGCCAGGAGCTGAATTGGCCGTACCACATGCCTTTTCAGTAGACAATGAGATTTTTACCAAGCCTCCGGGAGGATTCTTTGGAATAAAGGGGAAAAAAATAAATCAATCTTAATGTTTCTCCGCAGGACTAAAAGAGGCTGAGGTCTGCACTATTAATCACAAGGTATAAGCATCATGTGTCTGTGCTGGTTTGCACCATATGTAGATAGGGCCCTAAAGCTAACTGCTCGAGGACCTGGGACTGGCTCAGACTTGTAGCCATTAAGCAATATTTCATGAGTAACTGGATGTGATTGTCTCTCTACAGAGCTCTGCTGAGCAGAGTGTGTACTGTTGGCTCAAAATTGGCCTCTCATCCCACGGTAGCCTAAGGGAACAACCATCCGTTTTGAACTTGGCTCTGACTTTTGTTTTGCTCTTCAAAACAGGCCTTACATGAAGCTCCTTTGTTCTTTCTATGTAGCTCAATGTTTGGAGTAATTCTTCAGTTTTAGATGCCCACACCCCTTCTGGAACTTCTGCTCCTTACCCTAAAACACAATGATGTACCAGACTAATGAACTGTGTGGAAGACATGAGGTTAAAAGCATTACAAATGCTCTTTGATTTGTCCTTCAAGGGTAAATCCAACAATCATTAGAGGAAGCAGTCTGCTGTGTATAAGCTGAGGCTATCCACTGTGAGACATGCCAGCCAGAACACTCCATCCTTTTGGATGTCATAGGCCTCGTAGTCTGCCCAGAATGTGTGGGTGAATAAAGTAAGAGACAAAGTAGGCCAAGTTCACAGGAGAGAGGAAGAGTGCAGTTGGACGTCTAAGAATCCCTCTGGCTTTCTGAGAAGCACAGGGCTGGGTGTGACATTCTTCCATGTGGTCCATGCAGCAATTTCTGAGTTTGTCTGTGAGGGCAATGAAACTTGAAGCATGAGCTCTTAGAAAATTTGATCAAGAGGTAATAAAAAGTGAAGATCCCCCAAAACTATATAAAAAAGCTGGACTTCGGTGGCATATGCATGCAACCCCAGCACTGGGGAGCAAAGACGGACAGATTTCTGGAGCTCGCTGGCTAGCTAGCCTAGCCTAATCAGCGAGCTGCAGGCCAACAAAGAGACTCGCAAAGAAACAAACAAACAAACAAAAAAAAAAAACCACAGAACCTTAGGCCTCTTCTTCCTATAACCCACATATAAAGTGATCCTTGCATATTCAGAGAGCACCTGTTTCAACCTAGATATGTTGTCAACCAAGTAGCTATACTACTAGAAAGGAAAATGAATGGTACATCTTCCCCTTCTTTTCTCCTTGTGAGACATGAACTTTTACATTTTCCCACCCTAATTTTTTTAAAATCCCTTCAGTTTTCCCTAGTTCCCTGATGAACATGGACCAAAGATAGCTCTCACTGATGTGGAGTGTATTAGTTACTCCTGCAGTGCTGTGACAGAATATTCAACAGAAAAACACCCTATGGGGAGGAAAGGTTTCTTTTGTCTCACAATTTCAGGGTCCCAGTCTATTATGGTAGGGAGATATGGCCAAGTTCATGCGGGGAGGGAGTGTGTGGCTTACTCCTCACATCATGGTAGACCAAAAAGCAGAGATAAGAATTAGAAGCATAGGCCAGGGCTATATTCTTTTTTTTATTGTCCATAATGAGTTACAATATTTAGTGGGCAAACAATGAGTTGTTATCCCCAATTCCCCGCTGCCCTCCCCTCCCCAATCCGCTGGATAACCTCCTCCATGGGTCGTCTGGATCAGTCCTTGTGCCATGGGACCATGGATAGCCTAGTATTCATCCAGGTTCTCCTGGCCATGCAGGGCTATATTCTTAAATGCCCACCAGCTTGGTCTCACTTCCTGAAGGTTCCACTTGCTCCCAAAATACCACCACCAGCCAAGGAACAAGCATTTACAACATGGCCTCTGCGGGACATTTCAGATTCAAGCCAGTGAAAGGATAGGCGTTCTTATTGCATATTATGGAGATATGACTTCATTGGTTGGGAGCTGTGTCTCATAGAGTACCTGTATTTCTATACCTAGTTATAAACTTGTCTCTGTGTGTACATTATTCCCATTTGAATATGGTATATATTTCCTACCTTTTGAAGTCTGTGTGTTGGATTCAAACTACTTTGCTGGTTCAAACCCACTTAGTAGTCATCATTTCCAGAGAGATGAACCATTGATTCTGAAATAGTAAGTAAATCCAGGAAACTTACCAAATGTGTGACTCAAAGCTGAGTTCTAAGAGCTGGTGTGGTGATGCATGTCTATTACCCCAGCAGCACAAGAGGCAGAACCAGTAGAAGGATCAGAAGTTCCAGGCCAACATGGGCTATATAAAATTTTACCTCCTTCAAAAAAATTTAATTTTTTAAAAGTCCCTGTCAGCCACTGCAAGTCCAAGGCCAACCTATTCTACATGGTAAATTCCAGACAAGCCAGAGCTACATTCTCAAAAAAGTCTCAAAAAAGGTAAACAAACTAATTAAATAATTAAATTTAAAAAATAAATTGATGGCAGTGACAGAAGCTGAGGTCTACTGGGAAGGAATAGCTAGATGTGAAAAAAATGTGCATCACCAAGTGTAACAGGGAGCTGGGGATTAGAATTTAGATAATACCAGCTAATTCCAGTGCACCTCAGAATTTAAGGAGTACCCTAATTCTTGTCTATAAAATTAAAGAATTAAAATTGTAGACCACCAGAGAATAAGGCATAGTGGGAGACTTTATTTAAAAGGAAATGAGAAATTAAAGAGATCTCCAGCCACTAGTGTGGAGAGAGCATGGGAGAGGTTTTAGCGTCGTCGTATCTATAAAATCTGTGCTGCTCAGCCAAACAAGCAGAGGAAGAAAGAGTATCAGAGGGCTCCTAGCATGTGGAAAATGTTTTATGTGGGAAAGAATCCCAGCCTTTCACCACAGCCTAGTGACTGTGGTGAGTGAAAAGACCTCCAAGGTCTTTCTCGGGAGAGCGTACCCCAGGACTCAAATAGCCACACCAGCAGATGCAAAAGCAAGTGGATTTTTTTTTTCCGGCTGCGCAGTTGGGCTCCCCGGACCGGTGAGTGCCAGAGAGCCCTGAGGAACAAAAGCTTCAGGCAAGAAGTACAAAATTATAATACAGCTCAGACCACAGGATGTTTCATATTTCCATTGGTTCTTTTGTCCTGATTTGTATAATTTTGATTGGTTATCCAGTTGGAGCCTGGTATTTGCATTTCATATTCCAGGAACAGTCATATTTTATCTTTTATGGAGTGTTTGTTCATTTTATGACTTGGGACCTCCCACACAAGGGGAGGGGGGAGTGAGCCAGGAGAGGTTCTTTCATCTGTTTTATGAAATGGAGTCAGTTTTACAAAATGGATTCTTTAGTGAGGGGGCCTTAACCAAGGCCTAGAGCCTGGAGAGACTCAGATGTCCTTCTGCTGGATCATGTGAGAGGGAGAGAGATAGAATTTCCTGATCCAGTGAATATTCCCTGGCCCAGGTGAACAGAGACAGATGGTTGGTCTATCCCTGACCAATCAGTTTCAGAACCAGGTTTTAACTCTAGTTAGAGACACCTCCCACTCAAGGGGAGGGGTCAGGCATAGGATCTATGGAATTTGCACAAAAGTACAAGTTAACCTATCACAATCCCTCCTCTGAAAAAAGTAACCCTAACTGCTGTTAGGGTTTGGGGGCACAAAATCGAAAAAAAAAATTCACCAGAAAAAAGTACATATTTCTAAGAAAAAATCCAACAAGAATATCCATTTTCATCCTGCAGGAGGCAGGGCAAAGCTCCGACTGGAGAGGGGTTAAGGAGAAGCATGGCAACATTGTGTGGGGTCTCTCTCCTAAATTCCCACAAAAGGATTAATCAAAAAGAGTCACCAAGAAATTTTAGGGTAATCATAAAGGAAAGTGCTTCTGCATCCTACAAAGAAAAAGTCAAATTAGGTGTTAATAAGACTGATAAGCTAGTGAAGATTGTCCATCTATTTTAGAAACCAGGAAGTTTTATAGATAGATAATTCATTAAGAAGAAACATGAAGTGCCTACCATGCACAATGCACTGGAGTGGAGAAAGCTTGGCTTGTATAGGTTTGCAAAAAATTCAAGGGAATAACTAATAGGGATAGTATTTACAAAGCCATTTTGAAGAATGCAGACAGAGCTAGCTGGCACTTCAGTCCAACTTGTAGCCATGGTGTTATAATAGTTGACATTTTCTTTTTATTTATTTATTTATCGTCCATAATGAGTTACATTATATAGTGGGCAAACAATGAGTTGTCCCCAATTCTCTGATGCTCTCCCTCCCCCATCCCCAACCAGCTGGATATCCTCCTCCGTGGGTCGTCTGGAACAGTCCTTGTGACAGAGGACCATGGATAGCCTAGTATTCAGCCAGGTTCTCCTGGCCCTAGTATGTTGTTACTGAGGGGTGCCATGCCTCTGATAATCTCCCCCACCATGGCTCTCACAATCTTAACTCTCCCTCTTCCACTCAGTTCCCTGAGTCGTGGTGGATGAGTATTAAGGCTGCTTTATTGTTGTGAGCTTAGGGGTCTTTGTGTCAAAAATCATTGGTTTCTGTCTCACTGGCTTATCCTGTGTTGATTGAATGGCTGTGGCTGTGGGTCCCATTGTTCATCCAATCATTCTCTGTGGGGTTCCATATGGATCCTTCGCAATAGGACTGTGGTGGCTCCTCTCTTGCCAGGATCTCAGCTATCAGCCTACCGTCGGTTGGTAGGGTTAGATGGGCCCCAGATCTCTTACTGCATCCTGAAAAACACAAACATAATCTCCATCGGAGAGTGAGGTCAGTGTAGGTTAACAAATATACACCATGCTGGATTACCAAGATTCTATTTTTAGTAGCCTCCCTGTCAATCACTCCCATATTGTATCTTGTCCTGGGAGCCCAAGAGTATGGGATCTGGTGCCTGTCGCCCTGCAACCCAAGTTCCAGACAAGGGCTCCCCCTCACTGAGTAGAAAATTTGGCCGAATTTGAAAGCTGTTGATTGTCTTCCCCAAACCCAGGCTTCCCATTACACAATCTGACCCCGATGCTAAGGCTCACTGGTAACACGTCTCATAGGTGTTTTAGGAAAGAGACTAGATTAAAGGGTTACTCTCATGGACCCCATCAACTCTGTAAGACCCATGAATTCTTAATGTCACATCTCTTGTCACCATTCCTATTTTTCAAAGTGCTCAGCCTGTTAATACCACCAAAGAATATCAGAATTGGGCAGGGGAGATTGTTTCGTGGGTAAGAGTGCTTGCTGCACAGGGGTGAGGACATGGATTTCATCCCCTGCACCCATGTAAGAAGCCACTCCAGTGCCAAGGGGAGCAGAGATGGGATTGCCTGGACTCACAGGTCAGCCAGGCTAACTGAAAAATGCTAAGCTTTAGTGAGAGACCCTGTGTGAGGGTGATAGAGGAGGTCACTGAGTCCTCCTGTAGCCACTGCATATGTGTACATGGGCCATGCATATCTGCACACGTGCACACACCACAATACTGTACATGCATCCCCCCAAAATTGAATAAAACCACTCAAAAATAATTTACAAGACCGAGTAGCACAGTGCTCTTGGAGTAAGGAAGATGTAATTGCCACAATTTTCTAAATAGGAAAACTGAAATTGAAAATTAAATAATTTGATCTCAGGTTAGAGCAGAGATCATTATGTGATGCCTGTCACACCTGTACACATAAGAATGGATTCAGAGATAATTACTGTACTAAAGTTTGATCTCCTAAAATGTTTCCAGTGCAAAAAGTCTCATGAGACCATTCTTCAATGTCTTTTTCTATCTTCTAAAAAAATTGAATTCATACTTAACCTTTCTTTTCCTGCCATGATAACTATCTTTCCTTTTTCAATTTATCACTTTTCTGACAGCTGATAGCAGTCTAAGCTAATATCGGAACAGTTTTAGATGATATTGCAGATGCACGGGGACATCCTCACCTGAATCAATTACAGAAGTCACAGTGAGTTGCCACTGAAAGTGTGGCAGCTGCATCCTTGAAAACAGATGCTCTTTGGGGTCTGAATGAGTCTAATTTTGACTAATTTTAAGACCTAAACAGATTTCAGTCTGGTTAATATTAGGCTGTGGAACCACTTGAGACATCCTAATACCCTCAGCTGATTGCTTCTCCATGACAGTGTGTGTGCTGGCTTTCCTTGACAAATAGTGGGTATTTGACATGCCAAGGATTTCATGTCAGTAAGAAGGAAGGGTCCCCACATTTCTAATAAAATAGATTTGAGAAGCAACACAATCTGTGGAGAAAGTACTTGAGCTGTAGGAATTAACTAAAATCGTATTAAACTGTATTTCTATAAGATTTCTGAGCACCCCAGGAAACCAGCTAGAATGAGCTATTTCTCCATTCCCACTTTCTCCCAACCTGACAGCCAGAAAACTCAGGAGAAAGTTGTAGTTGTAAAGGGTGAGTTGATCCTTCTTTATATTTCTATCTTTATTAGTCATTTGAAAATTCTTTGTTATGTTAGACTGCTTAATTGAAATCATTAATTCAAGTTAATTAAAAAGGCATTGAGTTCTGTAATGCCTTCAGTTATTCTTCTGGCATTGATGTGAGAAATATATGTGTGTGTATAATGAATATATAATATGTACATTTTATATATATAATATTTGTATTGAAGGAATTTGTGATCTGATAACCATACTGATAAATGAATGATGTTAATATAATATAACTGTTCTACCAGAGACATGTGCTCCTTGTAAGGAGACATTTACAAGAGCCACTGGCCCACCCTAGAAAGCATGGATAGTTTCAGAAAGAAATGAGTCATCACAAGTATAGACTCATAAAACATTATAACATAATTGGGAAATTTGATTTAAAAGTGTGAGGTGTCAAAGGGTCATGGTTGGGGAAGGGGATAAGTTGGAGAAGAAGAATGAGAAAACTGCAAGAGATGGGGAAAAACTGGAAAATTTGGTAAAGATTAAAAAATCATGAAGAGCTGGGGTTTAGCTCAATGGTAAAGCACTAGCCTCAAGTGTCCAAAGCCCTGAGTTTGATCCCAAGCACAAAACAAACAAACAAACAAAGAAAAAAACCTGCAAAGCCTTATTATACAGCTGGGACTTGATCGTATAAGCAATGGAAAGCATTGATATGATTTACATAAGAAATTAGCATAGCCATTTGGGTAAATAACTCTATCTAACTAGGGTTTAATTAGATGAAGAAGGTCAGGCAAGAAGCAAGGGCACCAGTAAGAATGCTGTTGCAATAAACCACAAAAGAGATGAGGTCTGAACCAAAAGAAGTGGTAATTGCCATGGGAAAGAGAAAATAAATATTAAGAAAACATTTATTAAATAAAATTGACAGAAATTGGCCTTTGACAAAAAAGAAAAAAGCCAGATTGTTATATCACTAGTAGGGAGGAAATTTAAATTAAAGAACAGATACCAAAGAAAAATAATATGTGTAGGACTGGGAAGATGGCTCAGTAGGTAATGTGCTTGCTGCTCATGTGTGAGGGCCTGAGTTCAGATCACCGGACCTCACAAAAAGCCAGATGTGGTACATAAGCATCTTTAATCTTGGGCAGTGACAAGAGAATTCTCCAGAAGCTCTGACTCCAAGTGTACACTGTGGCACACATACACCTGCACTCACATATGCAAACATTGCAAACATGTACACACACACACACAATAAAATAGAAAAAGAATCTGCTTACCTTTGAACACACTATATTTGTTATACCTATGGGAAGCATAAGTAGACATATTTTGCCAATAGTTAAGCAAATGAAGTTTAGAAGTCATCAATTTATAGACAGTAGAGCAGGTGATAATGGATGAGGTCACTCAGAACAAAATGCAAGTTAGTAGGACCAACAGAGGGGAAGAAATCTCCAGGAACAACGGCATTTATGGGTAGGCTAAAGGAAGGTGATTCCATGGTACGTGCCAGAAAAGTCAGAGAATAGACCAATATTAGCCAAAAGAAGATGTAATTTCAAGAGGTAAATGGCCAGTGGTGTCACATGATGCAGGATGCTCTTATAATGTTAAGATTGAAAAGCACCCAGTGGATTTAGCAATTAGCATATTATTGATCAATATCAGAATATTTTTAATAAAGCAGTAAAGATGTAATCAGATTACAGCACACCAAAGGCTTAGTTATTAGAAGGCAGGAAGGTGGAAAAAGCAAGTGTTAGCAGTTCTTTGGAAATCTCACTAAGAATCTAAGATCTTCATGAGCGAATAGGGAGTTGGTTGAACAAAAGACCAAAGAGCAGTATGAAGTGGAAATTACTGAGAAAGGAGTAGCTAACAAAAGGATTAACAACTGGCATAAATAGATTTTCTGAGATTAAAATCAAGAGCATTCAGTTGGTAACAATCTGCACTTTTGTTTTGGTTTGTTTTCCTGTCAAAGGCTGGGTTGTCGAATTGAACCCAGGGCCAAGTGGAGAAGCTATAGCAAACGAGAGAAATCAAGGCCATTGAGGTTTCTGGTAGAAGAGGGGTTCAGGACATTGTCCTTGAAATCCATGTTAAGGGCCCTAAAGGAGAAAATGAAGGGATTACCAAGCTGAAGTTGAATGGCAGGTTTAATAGAAACAGAAAATGGGAGAAAAGTTTGTTGATCTCTGATTATGACACTAGAACTTAACATTTCAGAGGCCAAAAACAAGATTTAACTTGTCAGCAGGTTATTCGAATTCACAGTGGCTTTAAAAAATGTGCTTTCCTTGTAGAACAAAGTCTGAAGCCAAACAGTGCTGGTGTGAGACCAGAGCCTCTCTGATTCTAGGTCTTGCCCTCTCAAATTAGGACACAAGGGACAAAGGAATAGCACCAGCCTTTGCTCTGTCCTTGGAGCGGAAATGACAAAAGCCTCCCAGAGGTCACAGAAAACTGTACTTAAGTGATGTCAAAGTTACCTTCGCATTGCTGGGGGAAACACACACACACACACACACACACACACACACACACACACACACACACACACACAAACAAAAGCAGCTGATGAGAGGAGAGTTTATTTTGGCTTACAGTATCAAAGGAGGCTCCATGATGGCAGGGATGGGATCTGATGATAGAGCAGATAATGGACATCACATTTTGTCACAGCAGGTGGAAGATGGCAGCAAGAGAATGAGCTGACCTCTGGAAAGGGGGATCAGGCTATAACACCCCAAAGCCCACCCTCAGAAACATACTTCCTCCAGCAAGGTCCCACCTCCCCAGATGCCAACAGCTGGGGCCAAGTATCAAAACATATGCTTGTATGAGAGGCATCTGATTCAAACCACCACAGGAGTTACCAGATGGTGCCACATGGTCACCTCTGAGAATGCAAATATCATACTTTCTGGATACTAGAGTAAGAAAAGGGAAAGGGAATTGCCCTCTTTGTTATCATTTCACCAAAAGCTATGTCTACTCAAGAGCCCAGGGTTCAGCTTCCTTATGTAGATCAATGTGCAGGAAGCCCCAATTACCTTGGCCTGAACAGCTAGCTAGGAGTATTGAAGATGCAAGTTTACATATGATGGCAAGAAGAGAGAGGACCAAGAGCATATCACTATTAGAACAGGTTTAGAACAACTGCTCAAAGTGTTTGTCTTAATGAAGTGATCCATTACTGCCATTCCAAAAGTTAATGTGAGTGGACTTTACTGATGTGAGGTAGTCACTTAGCCTAGAAAGAATATGTGCACTGTGTGTGTGTGTATACACACGTGTACGTGTACGCATGCGCACATGCATGCACATGCATGGGCTTGTGAACCCAAGTAACCTCATTTCCAGAATGTCAGTTGGCATTTAAGAGCCAGTCAAATCATTCTGTGTTGCCTGTGATCAACATATTGCCTAAGAAAACTTAGTAAAATTCTCTGGAATTTACAGGCTGGCCTTTCAGTAGAGCTCTGTGTGTAATTTTTCATGTTGCTTTAACACACTGTCATATTTCAATATACATCACAGTCAAACAAAATCCACAGCACACCACTCCTCCAAATTGCTCTTACCTGGGCCATCGCACGTTTTACTGGGCAGTCAAGCTTGCCGTTGGCCACATGATAAAAATCACATGTTTCTACAAGAGGAAGGTTATTACCCAAAATGTCTCTCATAGCATTTGATCAATTAGTGTAGCCTTGGGTTTTACACCTTGAGTAAGACAGCAGGGTCTGATTTATGTCTCTTCTTATTGATATGTAGAAAATTCTCTGTGCTAGAGATAGCATCACATGACAGAGGAATTCAGTGCCTTAAAAGTCCTAAAATGCTTTGAAATAGTATAATAATGTTACTTATAGTTGCTTTCATCTACCCTTCCACCCAAAACATTATAAAGGCACTGATCTTGCCTTGCTATCAAACAACATGCATAATACTAACATTAGAGAAGTCATGCAAAACCACACACCCACTCTCCAGCAGACCGAGTTAGTAAACCTCTAGGATAATACCAAGGATGATTCGCATTTTAAATCTGCATCACTCCTCGAGGTCAGTTCCCTTGAACACTTTTTTATGCTTACAGCATATTATTTTAATATTTTAGAGTATAATTCTACAGAAGAAAATTTAGCCTGAACATTTTTATGCCTGGAAGCTGGGAAGATAGCTCAGACAGTGGAATGCTTTCCTTGCAAGCTCAAAGGCCTGAGTTAGACCTCTAGAACTCACATCAAATGCACACACACACACACACACACACACACACACACACACACACACACGGGCATGGTGATAGGTTACTTGTAATCCCAGCACTGGAGAAGCAAAGACAGATTGGTTCCTAGAACTTGTTGGCCTACCAGTCTAGCCTGCTTGGTGAGTCCTGGCTAACAAGAAACACTGTCTCAAAGTAGGTGATGGTGTTCCCAAGGATAATACCTGAGGTTATCCTCTGGTCTACACACAGAGAGAGAGAGAGAGAAAGAGAGAGAGAGAGAGAGACAGAGACAGAGAGACAGAGAGAAAGAGAAAGAGAGAGAGAGAGAGACTAAGAGAGAGAGTGATTGAGAGTGTTAAGCATCTAGACTGTCTCTCTGGCCCTTGCCTGAGCTTGGCAGAGTCCAGGAAGAGATTCAACAAGGCTCTGCTATAGGCAGGTGTTGAAAGGTCAGAGGACCTTTAAGGTGAACCTGGTAGTAATTACTCAGGAATTCACATGGGCATCAAGTCCAGGGATCTCTTCTTTCAAAATGTTACATGTCTTCTGGCAGAAAGAAAGTTTTTTTTCAGGCCAAAATCAAATTATATTGTTGATTTCAAATTGAGCTTCAAGATGGAAGGAATTGTTTGTGGCTATATTAACATGTAAACTGGACAACCAACTGCTAAGGAATGATAAATATGGCTTATGTTTCTTGCTTATATAGATGTTGAGAAAGTTTCATAATCTATGACTGTGTTTTACTTATTAACCCATTTAACCTTATGATAGCTATACTATTATCAAAAACAGAGAATTTAAGGAGTTAGCTCTTAGTCATGTAAAGTGCTTGAGACAAGACTCAAAGCCATCATTTGAGGCTTCAGTAAACTAAACTGAAGCACCTTCCCAAATTATTTTTGGTTATCTCTAAAAAATAAGGGTGGGAATATATATACTAAAACTCTTAAAGAGTTAAGTGTGACTCACATTTTTCTGTTCAGTATTTTCACAAAGATTCTGTTAAGTGTTTTAGTATCTCTGGAAGTTATTTGGGGAAGTTATAGGAAATAGCTCTCCAATTGTCCAAAAAGATGGTTTAGGGCCTGTAGTTGCTCATGAGTGAAAGTGGAGTGCTGCCCACCACCACTGCCCCCTCCACCCACCCAGAATTTAGGCTTCAGTGGCATCTAGAAAATGGAAGTGATTGTTCTTTGTTATCTGGTCAGGCTTCTCAGTAGTGTTTCCGTGAATCCTGTATTTCAAGAGACATGTAGGACAAGTGGAATGTTCCAGTCAGTAAATTCTGAGAATTATAAAAGGATTTAGTTCAATCTTCGGAAGAATAATGAAAGAACTGGGGACATTTAGCCTCAAAAAGGGAAGACCTCACAGAAACCAAAAGAGGTATCCTTGGTACTGAAAGTTCTGACACACGAGAATGAAGGTAAAGTTTAAGTAGAATTAGTGCCAATAAAAATCTGTTAATGGAGACAGACAGAGGGGGTTTGTAAAAAGTGTCAGACATTTTGGACGATATTGAGTTTCCTTTCTCAAACATTTGCGTGAGTGTGCAACCAAAACCCAACAGCCACTTGAAAACATGTACAGGAAATACAAACTCAGGCCACGTGGTCAGGCTGTACAAATGTTAGGTCACTTCCAACAGTGAGGTTCTGTTCCTGCCATTTGAGAAATTGTCTAGCATATCATGGAGTTCTAATGCTGCCAACATTAGCATAAGCCAAAGTAGTAAAAAAACAAGATGAGCAATAAAATAAGATGTATTTCAAAGACATGTGTAGGTATCTAACGAGATGATTGCTTTTTGTTTGTCTTCCCCCTTCTTCCAGTGCTTTCTCCAGCTCAGGAGAGCCATGTGAACATGGACCTGCCCCCGGGCTCTGAGCAGATCATGCAGACACTGAGTGAACTTGCCAAGTCTTTTCAGGATATGGCTGACCGATGCTTGCTGGTCTTGCATCTGGAAGTGAGGTAGGACACAGCCAAGCATAGGACTTGGTGCCATCAGTATCCGTGCTACGTAAATCACTTGCCAATGTCTGGGGGTATCGGGTACCACCAGCTCGTTTGGTTTTTGTTGCTGTTACTGTCCTTTTCTGACAGGAAGCATGATTCTTAGCATTATATTCACTCTGTAAGAATCTGAGCATGTGCTGTGTTATGAGCACGTGATTCAGAGCTGGAGGGCCCTGTGAAATAGAGCAACCTGGACTTGAATGTCCACATCAAATGGCCAGGTAACCTGAGGGTCAGGTCAGCTAGTTACCTTTACATACTTTCAGTTCACTCTTTTTCCTGTTTATTTATTTACAAGCAGAGAGAAAGAGAGAGAATGAGCATGCCAGGGCCTTTAGCCACTGCAAACAAATTCCAGATGCATGTGCCACTCTGTGCTGGGGAATCAAACCTGGGTCATTAGGCTTTGCAGGCAAGCACCTTAACCTTTTATTTGTTAATGAGAGAGAGAGAGAGAGAGAGAGAGAGAGAGAGAGAGAGAGAGAGAGAGAGAGTCTGGTTGCACCAGGGGCTTCTGCTACTGCAACTGAACTCCAGACACTTGTGCCACTTTGTGTATCTGGCTTTACATGGATACTAGGAAAATGAACCCAGGCCATCAGACTTTGCAAGCAAGCACCTTTAACCACTGAGCAATCTCTCCAGCCCCAGCTTCTTCTTTTTAAATATGAAAATAATAATTCTAAAAGAGAGTTGCAAATAAAATTATAAACAATGAGTACCATGCCTGACACCTACTAAGTACTGAAAATGCCAATAATTTTACTAAGATAAAAGTCAGGGGTTTGAGAGATGGCTTAGAAGTTAAGGTGCTTGCATGCAAAGCCTAATGACCTGGGTTCAGTTCCCCAGTACCCATGTAAAGCCAGATGCACAAAGTGGCACATGCACCTGGAATTCAATTGCAGTGGCAGGAGGCCCAGGCATGCCATTGTATCTATCTCTCTCTGCTTTTCAATAAATAAATATTTTTTTAAAAGTCAGAAAGGGGATTGGATGCAGGAACTATCATCATCTCCTTCAGCCACCTGAAAATCCAAATGAGATTGAGTTAAATAATGATTCAAGGGAATAGTTTCAAAGACACTATGTTCTCATCCTGGTGCTCCTTCCCCTGCAGTGTGGACACACTGTGGCTGTGGTAGCCTCTCGTTGTGCAGGTGGAAAGCCTTAGCGGTCATACAGTTATTGAACTAATATTAGTGAGTACTTTCTTAGGAACAGGCAGTGTTATAAACATTGGAATAGACCAGTAATAAAACACTCAGGACCAGCTTTCTTATGACTACCCTCTACAGCCTGGTGTGGTGGTGCACGCCTTTAATCTCAACACTTAGGAGGCAAAGGTAGGAGGATCATGGTGAGTTTAAGGCCACCCTGAGACTACATAGTGAATTCTAGGGCAGCCTGGGCTAGAGGGAGACCCTACCTTGAAAAAGACTACCTTCTAATGGGTGCAGAGAGCCAGTCAATGACTAGACAAGAAAAAGAGACGATTTAATATAAGTGTGACTAAAGAAATAAAATGAGACTGATCAGTACATCAGTGGAAACAAGTGAGTTGTAAGGTAGGTCATTAGTTCCTTTACATTTTTCTTCATTTCCTTTACATTAGTCCTTTTATGTAACACGGGCTGAGTAATTCTCATCTAAGAATCCAAATTTGCAAATACTTC